>JAVKPL010007990.1:0-31828 GCA_032173675.1 Gastrolobium villosum | reverse complement strand
TTCTCCAAGAATTCTGTGTGATGTCTTTTCTGAAAATCATTGGTGATACTATTGGGAAAGTGTTAAAGGTTGATAGAAATACATCTACGGGTGATAGGGAAATTTGCGAGAGTCTGTGTTGAGTTGGATTTATCCAAAACCCTGAGAGGAGAATATATTTTGGAGGATAAAAACTTTAAGGTGGAATACGAGAGTCTTTACTTAATTTGCGTAAAGTGTGGAAAGTATGGGCACAATAAAGAGCAATGCAATCAGAATGTGAACCCTGCTGAAGTGCAACCTAATCGGAGCACGAATGTGTCTGATACAGAAAAGACTTCAGAGAACCAGAGTGTGGGGCCCTGGATGGTTGTGCAGAAGAAGAAATTCCCGAAAAATTTCTCTCAAAAGATGAAGGATACAAAAGAAGAGCGAACTTTTGGAGCTGATATCTCTAATAATGGGAGTTCCTCTAACCAGAAAAGGAGATAAGGAAGGATCCTGAAAATACAGAGCTGATTAGCTCAGTTTCGAAAACCCTTCTGGGGGAACAAAAGGAGAACAAAGGGGGCAGCTCCTCTTTGCTCAGTAGCCCAGCAGCTAATGTGAAGCTCCAGTCTGGGGAAAAAAAAGCCACAGGTAAAAACAGACACAAAACTAAAGGGAAAGACAGGATCAATTCCTTTGTGTTCACCACTGCATCTCCTCAAAGTGGGTCTAGCTCCAAACCAATAGAGCTCCCTTCATCCAATAAGACAACTTGGAAGAGCAAACCAAGACAAGAATCTCCAGCCCCTACTATCAAGCCTCTCATTAATAGTAAGGCTCACTCCAATGTGGAAACTGAAATAGAGCTTTGTTCCAAGATAGCTGCCACTCAGTCAACAAACATTGAGGGTGGTCAGGATGTTGGTGAGCTATGTGTGACTGTTGCCATTCCTGCAGAGATGGAAATTTCCAATTCGGGCAGTGAGGAGACCTCGTGGAAAGCTGAACCTCCAGATAGAGCTTCAGAAGATGGGATGGAGATGGAGAATCCAAACAGGGAAGATGCCTCTGAGCAGAGGACACAAAGTAACCAGGTACTTTGCAAACCTGGGACCAATTTAGTTATTTAATGAATTTCCTTGTATGGAATGTTAGGGGTGCTGCAAAAAAGTCCTTTAAGACATCCCTAAGAAATTTCATCAAAAAGTATAGGATTGGCATGGTTGCCATCCTAGAGCCTAGGATCAGTGGTGTAGCAGCCCTGAAGAAAATAAAACAACTTGGTTTCAACCAGTATGTTCTAGTATATGCTATTGGTTTTTCTGGTGGTATTTGGATTCTTTGGAAAGAAGAAAGGTTCAATATATCTGTCATAGAGAAATCTAATCAATTTATTCACTTGTCTTGTTCTGTTAATCATGGTCCTTCCTTTCATCTCACTGTGGTTTATGCCAATCCTAGAGAGGAAGTCCGTTATGAGCTTTGGACGAATCTGAGAAGAATCAGTGGTAGCATGATGGGACCCTGGGCCATGATGGGGGATTTCAATGAGATAGCTTCCTCAAAAGAGAAAAGAGGGTGAGCCCCTGTGAATATTGCTAGATGTCAGAAATTTTCCTACATGTTAAATGACTGCCATATGCTGGATCTGGGTTGTAGATGCTCTAAATTCACTTGGAGGGGACCCAAATGGCTTCATCTTGATAGAGTCTTCAAGAGACTTGACGGAATTTGTTCAAATGCAGCTTGGAGAACCACTTTTGGAGATGCGGATGTTAGAGCTTTACCAAGACTAAACTCGGATCATAATCCTCTTCTTCTTTCTCTTTTCCCCAATGAGAACCAGTGGAAAGAGAGACCTTTCAGATTCCTGGTAGCTTGGCAGAGTCATAGCACTTTTGTTCACTTTCTCAAGTTTATCTGGAACCACCATACCAAGATTGTCACTTGCCTGGAAAACCTAATTGATCCGCTTAAATCTTGGAATAAAAGAGTTTTTGGTTGTATACAAGTTAGGAAGGATTACCTTTTAAAAAGAATCCAAGAGACCCAGATTAACCACACCAACCAGCATGATATTGCCCAATCTGATCTTGATTTTGCTCTTCAGGATGAGTTGAATAGAGTTTTAGAACAAGAAGAAGCTCTTTGGTTTCAAAAGGCTAGATGCAAATGGATTGAGGATGGGGATCGTAACACAAGATTCTATCATACAACTACCATAATTAGAAGAGCCAGAAACAAAATTTTAGAGCTCAAGAATGATGAGGGTCATATGGTTAGAGAAGAAGACAGCCTGAACAAGATTATTCATGATTTCTTCACTAATCTTTTTACTAAAGAAGATTACTCCAGACCTTGGGAAGTCACCAAAACTTGCTGGCCTGCATTAGAGGAGACTGAGTTGACAGCCTTGAAGGATCCTATCTCGGAATTGAGTATCAAGGAAGCTTTCTTCTCCATGAATGCTCTCAAAGCTCCTGGTCCAGATGGCTTCCCAGCTTTTTTCTTCCAAAAAAACTGGGATATTATGAAAAAGCAAGTGGTTGATTGTGTGCATCAGATTTGGAAGAAGCCGGATGAGGTGAAGGATCTAAATAAAACCTTTCTGGTTCTCATTCCAAAACTGGAAAAACCAGAAAAGATTAACCAATTTCGCCCGATTACTTTGTGTTCTGTTCTTTATAAAGGTATCAGCAAGACTATAGTGAGCAAGCTGAAACCCCTTCTCAACAAACTGATTTCTCCTCAACAAGTCAGTTTCATTCCTAAAAGACAAATCCAGGACAATATTATCATTGCTCAAGAGATGGTTCACTCTATGAATAGAATGAAGGGGAAAGGGGGATTCTTCACAATCAAAATCGACTTAGAGAAAGCCTATGATAGGATGTCTTGGAATTTTATATACAAAGTGTTGTCTGAGATAAACATCCCAGAATCTCTGGTGAATATCATAATGCAGTGCATCACTTCAGCTGAGCTTGAAATCCTCTGGAATGGTTCCAAGGCTGGTAGCATCCTTCCGAGCAGAGGCTTGAGGCAAGGAGATCCAATATCTCCCTACATTTTCGTGCTATGTATGGAAAAACTGACACACTTGATTTCTGATGAAATTGCAAAGAAAGAGTGGAAGCCAATGGCAGCTGGTAGAGGTGGACCATCCATATCTCATCTCCTCTTCGCTGACGATTTGTTACTCTTTGGAGAAGCCAACATTGACCAAATCAAGACAGTAATGGAGTGCCTCACAAAGTTTGTGATCATGTCTGGTCAGAAGGTGAGTTACCCAAAATCTAATATCTTCTTCTCCAAAAATGTTCCAATTGATGTTGCTAATGAGATAGTGAAGATTAGTGGTTTTACTCAAACAAAAAACTTGGGCAGATACCTGGGATACAAAATGAAACATGGCCGGACTAGTAAACTTCACTATGGAGAGATCATGGATAGGGTTAACAATAGGCTCAATGGTTGGGAAAATCAGTGTCTATCTATGGCAGGTAGAGTGACTCTAGCAAAATCGGTCATCTCCACTATCCCTATGTTCCACATGCAAAACAGCTTATTACCTGTGGGTATTTGTGAAGAAATTGAAAAGAAGCAAAGGAATTTCATTTGGGGAGATACTGAGGTTCATAGGAAGCATCATGCAATCGGTTGGGAACACCTTCAACTCCCTAAAAACCAGGGTGGGTTAGGTATTCTCAATCTCAGCAGCCAGAATGAAGCTTTCATCCAAAAGTGTGCTTGGAATATGGTTCAGTCTCCATCTCAGCTTTGGGTCCAACTACGTCCAAGTCTTGCTATCCAAATATGGCAGGAGAAAAAATATGCTAAAAGAGGTAGTTAGTAAATCTTATGATTCTCACTTGTGGAAAATAATTTGTAAGGTCTGGCCTCAAATGATTAGCAATACTTCTTGGCAAATAGGAAATGGCAAGAAGATTGATTTTTGGAAAGAAAATTGGATTGGTCTCAGCCCAAACCTCCTTGCTCATACTCATACCCTTCCTTCTCAAGAGGTCTTGGATTTAAAGATTAGCAATAGTATTTTCCTTTCTGAAGGAGGCTGGAATGTGCATTATCTTGTGAACCATTTTGACCTTAATGTGGTGAACAAAATTCTTGCCATTCCTCATCCAGATGATGAAGCCGAGGAGGATAGCATAGCTTGAACTAACTGGAACCCTGGGCATTCCATAGTTAAGCTGGCATACAATAACTTGTTAGATTCTAGCAATCCTTTCCCCATTGACTGTTGGGACCGTATTTGGAAGTGGAAAGGCAAGGAAAGAGTCAAAATGCTTATCTGGAAAATGCTTCATGATAGAATGTTAACAAGAAAGTCAATATCAAAGTGGAGTGGTAGTTCCAATAAGTGCCCTTTCTGCCCTGAAGTGATTGAAGATTGCCTTCATGTGTTTAGAGATTGTTGGAAGGCAAGAAAGTGTTGGCTGTTGCCCATGTTGCACCCTCTTTCACCGAGTTTCCTCACTGTGATTTCTTTTAGGGAGTGGATGATTCTGAATCTCACTTCAAACAACAGCAACCTCAAGGATTGGAGAGACTCTTTCTTTACCACTTACTACTTTTTGTGGTTATGGAGGAATAAGGAAATTCACGAAGAAGGTTTCCAGCGTCCTGAGGATCCTTCAAAGGCTATTGCTGTAGAAATTGAGGAAAATAGGTTCTGTTTGGCTAAGTTTAAAAAAACATTTTCAGGAACTTCTCACTCTCAACTTCCTACATCGTGGATTAGGCCTGTGGAGGACTTTCTGAAATTAAATGTGGATGGGGCTGTGCAAGGTAATCAGGCAGCTTGTGGTGGTCTCTTGAGGGATATGAATGGATTATGGTGTGGCGGTTTCTCAGCCTTCATTGGCTCTTGCATTCCTCTGCATGCTGAACTTTGGACTCTCCTTTATGGTCTTGATTTCGCCTGGAAGCATGGCTGGAGGAAACTAGTGTTGGAAACTGATTCTTCTCAAGCGTTTTGCCTTCTTACCAATCATGGTAATGATACTCGAAAGCTGCCATTGGTAGCTAAGATTCGAGTCTTTTTAATGAAAGAGTGGACTGTCTTATTGAATAAAATTCCTAGGAGTAGCAACACCTGTGCAGATTGGATTGCGAAGAAGGCTTTGGATGATTCCTTTGGGCTCAAATCAATCTCATCCCTCACAGCGATCTGTTAAATCTTCTTGCTGCTGATCTTTTGGATCCGGGTCTGAATAAGGTGGCTGCTAGGAGAAATACAGGATGATGCTTGTTCCTGGCTTTCTGCTAGTGTTTGATGTTTTGTTTTCTGCTGTTTCTTGTTCTGTTTTTTTCCTTCCTTCTTATTTGCTGTAATATGGTAGGATAATTTTATACACATGTAATAATAATTGTTAGATATATCCGTTATTAGTGGCTCACTTGATTTGGATATAAGAAGGGCTTTCTTACCACAAATTTAATTTTTTTTTTTTGGTATGCTCTTACCACAAATTTTAATTATTGATTGATTTGACTTTAATTATTGTTTTTTTTTTTGGTAAATGACTTTAATTATTGTTTATTGAAGTTGTTTGATGCATAATATAAAAAATGTAACTTAAACCGAAATAAAAAATTCTGAAATTTTTTTAACTAATAAATAAGTTATTTAATGAATTTCAAACTTATTTATTACTTAATCGTTTGAATTGTGATCAAAATCGAACAGTCATGTTAAAAAAAATCTGATAAGTTATTTATATAATATTTTTATGTAAAAATATTTTAGGTGGGTTTGGTCGTTATCGGTGGGTAGTTGAAGTCTTGTAGATCCTGTGAGCTTTGACTTTGCAGTGGCATGTTTTGCGTTGAAAGAACTCGCACAAGAAAATTGATAGGAAAAGAATATCCGGAATATTCGCTCGTAGCCTCGTTATTAATTTTGACGTTTCCTTTGTAAAATTATTATTATACAACTAAATTTAATTTTATTTATCATGCAGATTTTCAGAAAAAAAATAAAAATTCATTGTCTACATACACCTTGCTCGAAACGAAGGAATTACGCAGGGCCAGAGTGACGTGTTATGTATCATACATCTCAATTTAATTTAATCAAAAAACGTTTTGTGGGATCGGCCCCCCTTTTATACCAAAATAAATTGTTATAATTACATTCAAATATTTCCCATTCCCATTTCCAAATTGAATCTAATATCTTAAAGAGTTGATATCATTTATATATAATATAAAAAATTGAGGCAGGATCTCTTGATACCGGTGTCAAATTTGAAATTTGACATCTTATTTTAGAGCCGTTAGATCAAAAAAGATAAACAGCTCTGAATTGTAAGCATGTGACATCATTGATCTTGTCTGATGCCTCTCAGATGAGGTGTCAAACTTCAAATTTCACACCGATTTCAAAGGATCTGCCTCTAAAAAATTATATCATTATTATTGTTATATAATTATCTTTTTTTAAAAATTAATTTTATTTATTTATATCTTTCTTGACGTTTTATTCATGAAAATAGAAATTAAAGTACGTTTAATTCTAATAACTTAAAAATACATACTTTATTTTTTTTTTAAAAGTATTGTATTTTATATATCGATAAAAATATTCTTTTAATCCTAATCTGATAAGTTCTATTGATAATAATATTTGAATAAGTATTTGAAATATAACTTTGCAAGTAAAACCTTGAATAAATTAATGAAAATATGCAATTTCAAACCTTTGAGTAGGTTTTGTTCCGTTTCTTATATTCTTTTGACTATCCCAACTGCCAAGCCCCACCACCTATGATGCACGGACACGGATACGAGACACGACATGACATGCCGACACGTTAATTCTAAAAAATATCATATTTGAACACGTGAGACACGTTTTGATATTAAATAAAATTTTTAATATATATAATACAATTTATATTTAATACACATAAGAGTCCATAATAAATCATATAATTTTAATTTCGTAACATAAATATAAATATAAATAATTATTCGTACTTTGTTAATTTTTCATGTCAAATTTCATAACAGAAAACAAATTAATTTATAAATTATTTCTTTTATATTTAGTTAACAAAATAAAATTAAAATTAAAAAAAAAAGTGTCTGAACATGTCCGAGCATTGACTGCGTGTCCAAAAAAATTGACTGTGTATTGAAAAATGTGTCGGAGAGTTAATCGCGTGTCCCCAAATATTAACCGCGTGTCCGAGCGTGTCCGTGTCCGACACTTGTCCGACATGTAAATTTCTCACAAAATAATGTGTCCGTGCTACAGAGCCCACCTCTGTAATGGATCCTCATTTGAAACAAAAACACATTTGAATGCTATTATAATTATTTTAATATATATATATATAGGGAGAGTTTTTTTGACTCAAGAGTAAGACTTTACCGTTGATGGACGGAAATCAACGGTTGTCATTTATAGTGTAATTAATAATTAATTAATTAATATAACTTTATAAATTATAACCGTTGGATGGACGGAAATCAACGGCTAGGATGAGGAGTAAGACTTGTAAGTCTTACTCTTGAGTCAAATGATCTCTTCCTATATATATATATATATATATATATATATATATATATATGGGTTTAGCGGATGTAAAGTGACTGCACCTAAGGATTGGTGCAGTCACATAAAACTACGTCGTTTTATAATATAAAATCATTAAATAAGGGGAATAATAACCATATAAAGGTGAAAATAAATATAAAACATTAAATATGAGGAATCATAACCATACAAAGTTGGAAATAAATATAATATTTTTATTTTCTACAATTAATTTTAAATGCGAATTTCCTTTATCCCACCCAAAACGACGTAGTTTTTAGGTGATTGCACCATATACAGTCACATTACAAATCATTTTGCCTATATATATATATATATAACATTAACAAAAGATGCATCAACATTTTTATAATAAAATAACATAATAAATAAATATTTGGTCGGTTTACAATGATTTCAAGAAAAACTATGAAAATGTAATTAAATAGTAACAATTATAAATAATATTCATGTTTATAAAAAATTTATTAATATGTCAAAATAAATATAATATCCTTTTTATACAAATTATGAATATAAATTTAAAAATATATGTCTAAATTTTATTACAAGTAAATAAAATAAATGTGAATTGTGTCTATTATATTTTTGCGAAAAGTTCAAAAAAAAAAAACCCTATGATTTTATCCTTAACACGTAAAAACTTAATTAATTTACCTATTTTATCTTTCTTGGAAGAAAAAATCGAATAGACTAACGAAAAAAAAAAGGAAAAATAAGACAAAGAATATTGAAAACTTAAAACTCTTATAGAAAAGACTAAATGTAAAATAATAATAATAATAATAATAGAAAAAAATGAAATATATTTGAATAAAAATATAAAATAAATTAAAGACAAAAAAGTAGAAGAAAAAATAAGACCAAATATATTGAAAACTTACAATAGTAATAGAAAAAAAATAAAAAATAAAATAAAAAATAAAAAATAAAAAAGACTAAATCAAAAGGAAGAAAATTGACTGAGGACAAATACTAATTAAAAAAAAAACAAAAATAAATAGAAATTAAAGAAATGACTAGTATTTTTTTATCTTTAGTGTATTTTCTTTTTTTATTTAGATTTGTTAATTCTTTTTATTTTCGTACTTTTGTTTTTCACATTTAGTCTTTTCTATCACTTTAAAAGAAATGAACGAAAAAATAAGACAAAAAGAAAATAAAAAAACTCTGTATTATAACTTTTCAACACATTTGATCTTATTATTATTTTTTTATTTAGATTTTTTTTTTAAATTTTTTATTTTTAATCTTCAATCTTTTCTTTTAGCCTTGTATGTTTCTAATTTATGTACGTAGTCTTATTCTTTCTTTCTTTTTTATCCTCAAATTTTTTTATTTAGACAAGTTTACTTTATTTATTTATTTTAAGAAGGGTAAAGTAGACAGATTAACTTAATTTCTAACACTGCTCAGGATGAGTTTGTTATTTAAAAAATAGTGGGATAATAAAAATTACTAAGAGGTTTGAATCCGTTTATAAAATATATGGGATTATCAATCTGAACACAGTGCTATAATAAAAATAAAGAATTAACTCACAATATATCAAAAATACAAAAGATGAATGAATGAAGTATGCAGAATACTGGAAGAAATCTGAGCCAACAGAAAGTGTCTCCATAAGATAATTTGCACCCTCACTCATGCCGAAGGTTGATGGACACTTGCCTCCCAGGATAGAACGGGTTGCGTCTGAAGATTGATGGCACTATCAGTCAACAGGCCAAACGAACACAACAAGATGTTAGAGGAATTACACCGGAAAAATAGAAGAATGTATGCAAAACTAGATGAAGGAAAAAATCCTGTAGAGTAACAATGCAAAAAATCGGATAAAATTTCTGAAGGGGCTAGAGTCTATATATAGACACTGACCGATCATGATGAACCACTGCCAGCAGCGAACCGCCATGACTGATGGCTGCGAACGGGTACATCTAGTGACCGGGTCAGTTCAATATTGAATGAATGCGTCGGTTCTGTTCAATATTGACTGAACGTAAGAACTAGTTCGGCTCAAAATGTTCAAAAAATCGGCGGGAAGAAACGTTTGGTTTTGAATTTGGAGGGAAGCAACGATTGAACAAGAAATAATAAAATAATTTTAATAAAAAATTATTTTTATTTCAAACACACACGCACCGAATCGATCCGATCCCTACCGGCCGAACGGACGGCGGCGACGCGCGCATGTGTGTTGTGGACCAAAGGCCACCTAACTCCCCTCCCCTCCATGAAAGTGTAGTGCCCCAAGGGCAATTTAGGAGTGTGAGGTGGGAGCTTATATACTCTCTCACCTCTTATTATCCAATGTGGGACTTCTTATAACCTGCACAGTGCACACCCCTTCAACTTCCCTCTTTTCTTTTCTTCCTCGACCCATTTCTTATTCATATCCCATATGATGTATATACAAATTCCAACAATCTTCCACATGGATAAGAAGTCAATTCATCGTGACTAAATGCATAAGAATATGAATGCAAAGTGTAATTCCTCAACGAGAAACAATTGTATCGAGATAGGTAGAGTTACCTTTGAACCTTCCCTAGTGAAACCTATCGCATATACTTAGTCAATCGGGGGTCTGGGCGACTTGAACTGTCGACCTTTAGTGTATACCTAGACAATAGGAGTCACACAATTGCTTCTCTAGCATTGTTGGTCCTTATTGTTGTGCCCATTTTGGCCTTGGGACACATGCCTGGTTCTGTGAGTGTTCCAGAGAATCGGCCTTTATAAATTCTCATAGAAACGGCCCTCACTTCATACTCACATAGGTGATTCCTTGTGATGTAACTCAACATACATCATCTGAACATATCAGATTAAGAAACAATTAAAAGCATAAATGCTTACCCTCTTATACACTGTATTGTCATAGGAATGAGTATGAGTGTAGAAACTCCACAATGTTAACAGTTGATCATCACTTAGTTGTCTCTTTGAACATAGTTCATGGGATCTCCATTCATCTCGATAGAGTTACCGCAATGATCAACAATTGATAGGCCTTAAATTTATCACTGTCGACAAATTCTCAATCAGCTCTTTAGGAATCCCTTTAGTTAATGGATCCGCTATGTTTTCTTTAGAATTCACATAGTCAATAGTAATAATTCCGTTCGAGAGTAATTGTCTTACGGTATCATGTCTATGACGCATATGTCTAGACTTACCGTTATACATGACGTTCTTGGCCCTTCCAATAGCGACTTGGCTATCACAGTGTATGCATATAGCTGGTACCGACTTTGGCCAATTAGGAACATCTTCAATAAAATTATGAAGGCATTCGACTTCCTCACCAGTTTTATCTAAAGTAATAAATTCTGCTTTCATGGTTGACCTTGCAATGCAAGTTTGCTTGGACGATTTTCAAGACACAGCAACCCAACCAAGGGTGAACACATATCCACTTGTGGATTTAGTGTCGTTAGAGTCGGTGATCCAATTTGCATCACAATACCCTTCTATAACTGTGGGGTATTTCTCATAATGGAAAACAAAGTTTTGAGTGTGCTTCAAATAACCCAAAACTGTTAACATAGCTTTCTAATTTAACTCATTTGGATTACTAGTAAAGCGACTCAACATACTTACTGCGTAGGCAATATCAGGTCTTGTGCAGTTCATATCATACATAAGACCACCTAGCACTCGAGCATACTCTTTTTGAGCCTTAGCTTTACCAGTGTTCTTCGATAATTGAAGATTAGAATCTACAGGTATTCTTACAGGAGATATATTCAAACTCTTGAATTTCTCAAGAATTTTAGCTACATAGTGAGCATGTGATAAGACCAACCCTCCAGATGTTCTATGGATTTTAATGCCTAAGATAATGTCCGTTATCCTCATATCTTTCATATCGAATTTAATTGTAAGTAATTGCTTAATACTTTAATCATTTGATTATTGCTACCCATTATCAATATGTCGTCCACATAAAGACAGACAGTGGCAAACCCTTTCTCAGTATTTCGAATCTATGATTGAAATAGCGGTGCTATAGCGCGCGATAGCGGTTCTGGTGTGGGTTGCAACACCCAGCCGCAACTTTCGCACCGCGACGCCACAATTTCCGGTGGCGGCCGACAACTCTTGCAGCGTTTTCGAGCCGCTACAGAGAAAGGAAGAGGAGTTCAAACGTTAATGGAGAAGGCGAAACGCTGAAAGTAGGGTGGCTGTGTTTATTAAATTAGATTATCATTTAAGGGTATAATGGGAAAAAGGCAGGATAAATAAAGGGTAAAATAGATATTTAACTTAAAAAGCCAGCCTTTTTTTTTAAAAAAAAAACTTTAAGTTTGAATCAGTCATCACGTCACATGCACATCTGCCACCCTGCTGTGGTGGGACCATACTCCTTGCTGTCACGTACACATTTCCTTGGCTGTCACACACACATCTGCTTTTCAGATATTAGTCTATCTCTGAACGTTTTTTTTCATTGTTGATAATGTGTTTTCAATTCCTCCATTTTAATAACTATTTTAAATTTTTTATGTATTTTAAAAAAAAGTTTTTGAAAACGTGTGAATATATAATTTAAACAAGATATAAATTAAATTAGAAAGTGGTTTGTTTTAGAAAAGGGTTTGTTTTTAAAAAGGGTTTATTTTTAAACTCTTAAAAATCTTCAAATTAGAATCACATAAATTTTTAGATGTGATATATAATTTTAAAAAAGTGTATAAAAGATATAAAATTTTCACATATTTCATCTATTTAAATCAGAATCAGAAGATATTAAGTATTAGTTTAAAGAATATTTTTTTATATAAGGGTTTGTTTTATTAAAAATAAAAAATGTTAGAATGTAAGTGTCAATAATCAAGAGAATAAAATGAAAAAATTAATTATATTACTTTTTATTAAATTTAATAAAAGATACAATGAAAATATTTTCCAGTTTAAAGTAATATAAATGCAGATTACCAAAGATAAAATAAAGTATAAATACATGTAAAAAATATATATTTACTTGCATTTGTTTTTTTATCTTGCTGATGAAAAGAGAGGGAAATATTATTTTTTTCCCTCATCTTTTTCATCGTTTTCTTTCCGTAGTCTTTTGCTGAGAAGAAAAGAGGCAAATATGGTTTTCTTTCCGTAGTCATCTTCTTTCCCTCTTCTTCTTTTCTTGGACTTTGAAGTTCTGAAACTGAACTATATGAGTAGTTCTGAAGACTTTCGTGGGACTTTGAAGATATGAAACAGCCACTCCATTGAAGGCCCTTTGTTTTTTCTCCCATGTTTTGCGACTGTTCTGCTTTTCCATTCTCCACTCTACTGATTTTTTGGCTTTGCCTTTTTCCTTGAATTGGTTTTGTTGAGTGGAAGTCCTGGTTGTTTTCTGGTCATGGCATCACAAAAATATCCAACAAAACAACTCAGCTTCCATGGCTTCTTGCGGATTGGTAAAACCCACCGGTGAAAATCTTGATATGGCATGGCAGTGGAATAGTTTAAAAAATATCAATAACATGTGATTTTTGTGGGAAAGTTACAACGGGTGGCATCACAAGAGCCAAAAGACACCAGATTGGGTTGAAGGGGATGTGGGTCCTTGTAGAAAAATCTCACTAGAAATTAAGAAGATTATGAAAGATGCTTATGTGCAAAAGCTTGCTGAAAAGGATGCATATAGTGTTGATATACACGAAGACGATGATATGCTAGAAGAGGTGCAAGAAATGAAACACATTAAAAATGGGAAAAGGAGTGAGGCAGCTTCAAGTGAAGCCTCAATTTGTAATATTGCTGCTGCTACCAAAAGAGTTAAAGGCCCCTTGGATTTACTTCATTTTTTAAGAAACCAGAAGCAAGCATTAAAGTGGGCAAAGGAAAGAGGCAAACAAGCATAAATGATGCTTGTGATAAAGAAGCAAGGGCTAGAACTATTCAATACATTGAAAGATTTTTGTGTACGAATGGAATACCTTTCAATGTTGTACGTTCAAAAAGCTTCAAGTACATAGTTGAAGCAATTGGGAATTGTGGTCCAAGTCTAAAGCTCCCAAGTTATTATGAGTGCAGAATTCCTCTACTTAAAAAGGAATTGGATTATACCAAGGATTTATTAAAAGATCATGAGGTACAAAGAGCCAACTATGGATGTTCCATTATGTTGGATGGATGGACTGAAAGAAAGAATAGGACGTTGATAAATTTCATGGTGAATTTTCCATCCGGGTCTATGTTTGTGAAGAGCATTGATGCTTCTTCTTATGTCAAGAGTGGAGCAAAATTACTTGAGCTTTTAGATAATTTGTTGAAGAGATCGGGGAGAAAAATGTTGTTCAAGTGGTGACTGACAATGGAAGCAATTATGTATTGGCTGGTAAGACACAATTTGTTTAATTTAACCTCATTTAATGTTAAGTTTTATTTTACTTGTTACTCATTTTAGGTTGTTTAATTTGTTCGCAAATGGTTACAAGCGAAGAGAGAAATTTTGTTTTGGACTCCATGTGTTGCACATTGTTTGGATTTGATGCATGAAGATATTGGAAAAATTGAGAGAGTTAAAAAAGCAATACAAGAGGCATCAAGCTTGTTGGGTTCATTTATAATCACACATTGGCATTGAACACAATAAGGAAGTATACAAGCAAGACTGAATTAGTTAGGCATGGAGTGACAAGATTTGCTACAACTTTCCTCACATTACAAAGGCTTCATAAGCAAAAAAATAATCTTAGAAAGATGCTCGCATCAGATGATTGGCTGAAATCAAATACAACAAAAGAACCTAAGGGAAAAAGGGCGACTGACACTGTACTTATGCCATCATTTTGGAATGATGTTATTCATTCTTTAAAGGTTATGGGGCCTCTTGTGCGAGTGCTTAGACTTGTTGATAATGAGAGAAGGCCCGCAATGGGATATATATGAAGCAATGGATAGGGCCAAGGAAGCAATTCAAAAATCTTTCAATGGAAATGAAGATAAATATAGGGATGGGACTGCCAACTTCATCATCCATTACATGTTGTAGGCCATTATCTAAACCACGAATACTTTTATGCTAGTCCAAAGATTGATGATGATGTTGAATTGATAGTTGGACTATATAAATGCATTGACAAGCTAAGTGAAAATGAGGAAGAGGTGGACAAGATACATGGACAGTTGGAAAAATATAGGAGTGCAGAAGGCCTTTTTGGTATGAATACAACAATAAGACAAAGTAATAAAATTGCTCCTGGTAAGTAAAAGCACACTTATTTGATCACTTTAAGCTTTTATTTAACAAGTGGTAATGTTAACAAATTGCAATTTGCATTACAGCTCAATGGTGGAATTCGTATGGAGCACCTGTTCCAAATTTGCGAAACCTTGCTGTTAGAGTGTTGGGCTTAACTTGTAGCTCATTGGAGTACTTTTGAGCATGTAAGTACTTCTTAATTGATTTTTGTTTGTAGAGTTTCATATCATGATTGTGAAACTAATATTCTTTATTGGAAATCCTAAGCTAGATTCATTCTAAGAAAAGAAGCAGGCTTGAGCATCAAAGGTTGCAAGACTTAGTCTTTATTAAGTATAATCAAGCTCTTAAAGAACGTTTTGAGAGCCGTGATTTGGTTGATCCTATTGTCCTAAAAGACATTGATGAAAATAATGAATGGTTGGTGGGAGAAGTGGGTGAAGATGCAGAAAATGAGTTCGTTTTTTATGATGATACATTGACTTGGGGATATGTTGCTAATGTACTGGGGCTAATGAGCCTATAACTTACACTAGGCAGCATACTAGATTCAGGAAGGAAGCTGCCTCTATGCCATCAAGCTCTAGGGGAATAAGGGCTGAACAGATTGAAGGTGATAACCAAGAAATAGAAGATGAGGATGAACAAATCTACAAATTTAACACTAGTGAAGAAAGTGAGGGTGGAGAAGAACAAGGCTTTGAAGAAATGTTTGATGATGATTCTGATTAGTTCTTTTCCTTCTTGACTTTGATAGAGCAATTTGTATTTGACTCTACTTGGATACTTTATGTTCCTAGAATATTGTTAATTTAGTTTCCTTCAATGAACTAGTATGTTGCTTCCTTTATGTTCCCTTTAATCCTTGTTTTGAATGTGTAGTATCATACTTTTCATTATTATTTTCTCCTATTTCGGGTGATTTTTTATCTTATAGCATTAATATATGTGGTATAATTTATTATAAGTATTTATATGGACTTCATAGTAGCGGTTTTACCGCTACCCACTATACCGCTATAGCGTTTTTGGGGTCGGCCACTACCCGCTATTTAAAACTGTTTCGAATATAGACACATTTCTCACATTCGTTAATTTGAAAACCATTTGATAACATAACATTATCAAATTTTTCATCCCATTGTTTTGGAACTATTTTTAACCCGTAAAGGGATTTTATCAAGCGACAAACTTTTTGTTCTTGTCCCTAGACAACGAAGCCTTCAAGTTGTTCTAAATATGTCTCTTCTTCTAAGTTGCCATTCAAGAAGGCGGTCTTAACATCCATTCGATGTATTTATAATCCATTCAACGTAGTTAACGCGATCAATATCCTAATGGATGTAATCCTTGTAATAGGTGAATAAATATCGAAGAAGTCAAGTCCTTCACGTTGCGTGTAGCCTTTTACCATAAGCCTAGCCTTATATTTATCAATAGTGCCATTTTCTTTCATTTTTCTTTTGAAGACCCACTTACTTTCTAAAGGCTTATTGCCAGAAGGAAGGTTTATCAATTTCCAAGTGTGATTTGACAAGATAGACTCTATTTCGCTATTGATAGCCTCTTCCCAAAATGGTACTTCTGGGGACGTTACATCTTCTTTATACGTCCGAGGCTCATTTTCTAACAAATACGTTATAAAATCAGGTCCAAAGAATGTGGCTGTCTTTTACCTCTTGTTACGTCTAGGTTCATCCTCTATAGGATCAATACTAGTCGTAGCATCCCAAGATCACACAATGTTATTATCATTATTACCACTTGATTCGTGTATTTTGTTATACATAAATACGTCTTCAAATAACGTAATTTCCCTTGACTCAATAACCGTATTAACATGTACATCTGAAACATCAAATTTATAAACCAGAAACCGATAGGCACTACTATTAAGTGCATAACCGATGAATACACAATCCACGATTTTAGGTCCAATTTTCAACCTTTTAGGTTTAGAAACCCCGACCTTAGCCAAGCACCCCCACACTCTAAAGTATTTTAAGGATGGTTTCTTTCCTTTCCATACTTCATATAGTATATTTTTTGTCTTTTATGGAGCACTCTATTAATAATATAGTTAGTCGTCAAAATGGCTTCCCCCACAAGTTCTATGGTAAACCGGACGTGATTAACACAACGTTAATCATTTCTTTCAACGTCCAATTTTTTCTTTCTATAATCTCATTTGATTACGGTGAATACGGTGTTGTTGTCTGATGTATAATACTAGACTCTATATAGAATTCCTCGAAGGGGCCATCATATTCTCCCCCATAATCACTCCTTACTATTTTAATTTTCTTAATAAGTTGATTTTCAACTTCACTTTTATATTGTCTAAAAGCTGCAATAGCCTCATCTTTACTATTAAGTAAATAAATATAACAATATTTACTGCAATCATCAATAAAAGTAATAAAGTATTTCTTATTACCCTTAGATGGTACAGATTTTATGTCACATGTGTCAGTATATATTAAATCTGACAACTCGGTTGATCTTTCAATTGATGAAAAAGGTAATTTCAAAAATTGTGATTCAATACACACCTGACATTTATTATTTATACATTCAAATTTAGGCAATAAATCTAAATGAATTAAATTCTTAATTGATTTTAAATTAACGTGTCCTAATCTATTATGCCATAAATTAGAAGACTCAAGCAAGTAAACAGAAGTAGTAGTATTATTAATATTATTGTTATTGATTACAGTCATCAAATTCAGTTTGAAAAGGCCCTCACTAAGGTAACCATTTCCTACATACACATCATTCTTAGTAAGTACAAACTTATAAGAAACAAATACAAGTTTAAAACCTTTCTTGCTCAACAAAGATCCAGAAACTAAGTTCTTGCGAATATTAGGCAAATGGAGCACATCATTGAGTGTCACTATCTTGCCCGATGTCATGTACAAAGCCACTTTCCCCACACTTTCAACTTTTGAAGTAGATGAATTACCTATATAAAGTCTCTCATCATTATTTGTAAGAGTATAGGAGGAGGAGAACATCTACTTGTTTGAACAGACATGTCTGGTGGCACCAGTGTCCACCTACCGTTTCTTAGTATCTCCCACCAGATTGCACTCCATCACCACCGCTGCCAGATTCAGATTTTCAACCTTCCAAGCAATATCAACCAAGTTGGCTTGGGTGGTCTTCTTTTTCTTGAATTTTTGTGGCTTCTACTGATCTTTCTTTTGTTCCTTCTTACAGTCCCTTGCATGGTGGCCAGAATTCCCACAATTATAACAATTGTCTTTGAACTTTTTTCCTTTTCCTTGCTTAACATTTCCTTCTTCAGAATATTTCTGCTTCTTTGACCTTGATCCCTCTTCAACAATATTGGCCTTAGAAGCCATAAGATTGTTGTCATTCTTCTTATAAAAAATCTTATTATCTTCCTCTATCTCAATCTAATAATCAAATCTTCAACTGACAATTCATTGCGCTTATACTTGAGATAATTCTTGAAATCTTTCCAAGAATTTGGTAATTTTTATATGAAAGCAGCAACTTGTAAAGACTCACTAAGAGACGTTCCTTCAGCATGAATTTCATGAACAATCACTTGAAGTTCTTCAACTTGACTCATAACAGATTTAGAGTTTTGCATCTTGAAGTCGAAGAATCTACCAACTATAAATTTCTTTAAAGCAGCATCCTTAGTTTTACACTTCTTGTCCAGACTATCCCATAGTTCCTTACTGGTCTTCAAGGTACTATACACATTGTACTATGTGTTGTCTAGATCATTGAGAATATAATTTCGGCAAAGGAAATCAGAATGCTTCCAAGCATCAATGGCAGCAATATTTTCCTTGTCAGGTTGTTCTCCCTCATCCAATTTAGGAGCATCTTCTTGGAGGAAACGTGCCAGACTCACAGTTGTCAAATAGAACAACAACTTCTGTTGCCAACACTTGAAATTTATCCCATTAAATTTTTTGAGTTTGTCAGTATGCATTGGAACAGGAGCAGTAGGGTTAACCAAGTTTGTACTTGCACTTGCCATTTATGTTTCACAAACAGAAATTGGAATTAGTCACACACAGATTAATACAGTAATCACACAGTAAGTAAAAATACTATATAAAATAGAAAAGCAGAATATACTGATCACAGGTTCAAAACATCAAATTTGTCTTGAGATTGTTATTTAAAAGACAATGAATGATATTAAAAATCACTATAAGGTTTGAACTCGTGTATAAAGCAGATGAACACAGTGCTATAATAAGAATAAAGAACAAATTCACAGTACATCAAAAATACATAAGAGGAATGAATGAAGTATGCAGAATTCTGGAAGAAATCCAAGCCCACAGAAAGTGTCTCCTTAAGATAATTTGCCCCATCACTGATGCAGAAGGTTGATGGACATTTGTCTCCTAGGATAGAACGAGATTTTAAAAGCAGACATCCAAACAAATTTAAAGTGAGAAATGATTATTTTTTCTTGATAAAATCAGCTTTTGGAGAAAAAAAAGCCGATCCAAACGGGTCCTAAATTAACCTCTTGAATTCTTTACAGCTACGTTATTTATATGTTAATAATGAATTACAATTTTTGATATCTAAAATAGAATTGTTTTTATGTTTTAATAATGGGAAAGGTTATACTTACTACATTTTTTTTTACTACTTCTTACTACCAAATCTTAATCGTTGATTTCCGTCAATCTAACGATTATAATTTATTGCAAATTAATAATTATGACACATAAATTACAACCATTAAATTGACGGAAATCAACGATTAAGATCTGATAATAAGAAATAGTAAGAAAAATAGGTAGTAAGTATAACTCTTAGGACTGGCAAAATGGGCTGAGCCCGTCGGGCTGGCCCGCCCCGCCCACCAAACAGGGCGGGCTGGGTTGAGTTTTTCAACCCACCAGCCCGCTAAACCCGCCCCGCCAAACCCACCAGCCCGTCGGGCTCGGCCCGCCAAGCCCTTTTTTTTTTAGGTTACCCAATTATTATGTAACTTCGTGCCCTAGATTTCTCTGCATGCAAGTGGCTTTTTCGCATTGTTGTGGACTGCTCATACAACACTTTGTTACTTGTTTTGTTATTCTGTTTTACCTTGATATGATTTTAATTTTTATTATTATTTCTGGATTGAAAGATGCATATTTATATTTAGATTATTAAACACTAATCTTTTTGGTTTCATAAGCATATTAGGATTTTATGCAGATTTTTATATGCTTTTATGCAACAACAAAAATATGTGTTTTTATGCAGAATTTAATTTTTTGTATTTTATTTTTATATTTTTAAAATTTTTATATATTTTTTTATTTTAGGCGGGCTGGCCCGTAGCCCGCCAACCCACTCATAAAACGGGCCGGGTTGCTCAATTCAACCCATTTTGTCAAAACGGGACGGGACGGGCCAGCCCATTTTAGGCGGGCCAGTGACGGGCCGGGACGGGTCGGGGCGGGCTGGCCCGTATTGCCAGCCCTAATAACTCTTCACTTTAATAATAATATATAAATTAGATTGGGTAGATATTCAATATACCTATTACGCTGATAGGACTCCAAATAGTGTGGGATATGGGCTTTACAAACATTTTCTTGGAAGGGGACTCCACTCCACCACAGCTATACACATGGTCGAGAATGGTTACAGCAGCAGCGCTTCATCCTTTAGTCAGCTGAATTCAGAAGCTTCTGAAAGAAATTGGATTGTGCTTGTTGGTCATAGCTTGAGAGAAGGTAACTACGTGGCTGACTGGTTATTAGGGAACTCGATAAATGACAGTTGCGAAATTTCATATTTTTATTCACCATAGCCTGGGTGTGCAGTCTTAGACCTGTTTGGATGGGAATAGATTCTCTCACGTAAAAAAGTGGTTATTTGATCACAACATAACCATTAGTTTGAAAATTATATATTTTTTTTCTCTCTTATCATATTATCACATGACTATATGATCACTTTTTAACATGAGAAGATCCATTCCCTGTTTGGATTGTCTTCTCTAATTTATTTTTTATGCCATTTTTTTTATAAAGATTTTTTTTATGCTTTACTTATTTTAAAAGTATTTTTTTTAAAATTCAAATAAAAACTAAAACTTTTTAAATTTTTAAAAAAATATTTGATTTTTGAAAAAAAAAATTAACTATTGATTTCTATTTTTTAAAAAACTAAAATTTTTAGTTTACAAAAAAGTGAATTTTTACCTTTTGACTTATATTTTTTTAAAAGTAGGTATCCAAACAATTTTTTTTTCATCTTAAAAAAACAACTTTTGAAAAAAAAAAATACTCATTCAAATGAACTCCAAGTGTCAAGAGATATGATAGGGTGCATTATTAAAAAATCAAGTCTATTCTATTCGATTCATATATATATTGGCTTCCATCATTACATGATGATTTTGCATATTGTTCATAATATTTCATTAAAAAATATAATGACAAAAATAAGTGAAAAGATAGTGTGCATTATTTTCTGTTTCCTATATCAGCGTAAGGGTTTTTTTTTTCTTTAATAATTATTTTATGGATGTCAAAATGAGTCTGACACCGTATAAATTTAAAATGACATAAGTACACGTAACAAGAACATATGATACAAATTCTTATTCGTGTCAGAATCTTCAACACTTGTGAGTTAATAAAACATAATATGAATGACATGTAAATTATGAGTCAAAAAGATAATTGATAATTTTTTTTAAAATTATGTTGAAATTAATTAATTTTTTTAAAATATGAGTCAAATTCTTGTTGATATGATACAACAGGCAATCTAATGCAAAAAAAATTTGCGGATCAAATCCAAACACTAATTTTTATATCGATCCTTGTGTGTTTTGACACCCTATAAAAAAATTTAATATTAAGAGAAACTTGATAAAGAAGAGGTGGATAAATTATGAGAAAAAATGTTTATCATTTTAAATGACATAACTTATATTTTTTCACTCTCACAAAGAGGTGAGACCTACACCTTTACTTTTTTTGTCAACTCTCTCACATCCTTTATCTATCTCTTTCTCTCTATTAAAATGACACAACTTTATCCCTTTAAAATAAGATACACTTTACCCCTACAATATATGGAAGAAGGGAAACGTAAGAAAAAAAAAAAAAAAAGGAAAAAAGAGAAAACACAAGAAACCGAATAGGAAGGAAGGAGTTTTTTGTTTTTTAAAGAAATCAGGGTAGGCAATTGGGGAGCAAAAAACATTGGAGGCGTGCATCGCGGTGTTTTTCGTGCAAGCTATACGCTACAATAAAGTCCACGGTAATGCCCTATACCAGGTAAAATCAGGGGGCTAAAATACTTGATGTTTTCGGACTTTGGAGCAGCCCTTCTTACTGTGGGTGTGTGTGGCTTTGTGCACGGAATCCAGAGTGGCATATACCAAAGTTAAAAAAAGAAAAAGAAAAAAGAAAATAGAGAGCCACTTGCATATTTATTTAAACAGAGCGTGTAGGAGTTAGGTTGTTGTAGAATTACAGTGGTGTTTGTTGTCGCGAATAGATTCGTCGTTTGCGTAGTTCCGACACCGAGAGAGGTATTCAATGTTTTTTAAGTATACTATCCATCAAGTGTTATGTGTATGTGTATGTGATCTTTGTTTATGAGTGTTATAACCTTGTAATAATAATTTAGATTTGTTGCGAATCTGAAGAAATTTACAGAGTTAAAGAAGATGGGCACCTCATGGAAATTAGCGGATCATCCAAAGCTTCCAAAGGGTAAACAGGTGGCGGTTGTGGTCTTGGACGGTTGGGGCGAGGCTAAACCCAATCAGTACAACTGCATCCATGTCGCTGAGACACCCGTCATGGACTCCCTTAAGAACGTACATACCCTACTCTTTTTCGATTTTGATGGATCTAACTTTTTTTTTTAATTTTAATTTTCTTTTTATAGATCTATTTTTACACGATTTTCACCTTTCTTACTTCACTACACTCTCCATCCAGAGATTCATTGTTTGATTTAGCTTTCTGATTCCTGATTCCGTCTTTTCATTTAGGCTCTATGTTGTTTGTACAGTGAAGAATGCCGATAAATTATCTTCATTCGTCCATTTCCAAAATAAATGACAAACTACGTTATTTTGGGATACGTTATTTGGGGATGAAAAATTAAAAAATTATAATAATAAAAGTTATTATGATATCTGAAGAAAAAGGTTATAGTCACAACCTATTTTTTATTTTTATTTTTACAATCTCGTACGACCATAATAGGCGGAAATCAATTGTGTTAAGATTATGGTCCTAAATAAGAATAGGTCGTAAGTATAACCATCTTCGTAATTGTTACGGATGGACCTCAGCCAACCGCCCTCCGAGAATATCTCGGATGAGGGATATGGCCAGATCCTAACTGACCCATATCCGCCCGTTGAGGCCGACCAAATCGGACTCGATCTCAACAACGGAGCTCAGCAGCCGAGCCAGGTACCTCTATAAATAAGCACCTAAACATCTCAGGTACACACCTCTGAATCGCTTAGCTTATTCCACTCATTGTGCACACACAACACCCCCTGGTTATAAAGCCTATTGCTGGTGCGCAGTGATTGGGAACTCGGCATATAGCCTAGTAAGTTGGGCATATACATCTCTGAGCGCATACCATCCGGTATAGCAATAAGGTCTACCTCGGACCTAACATTGGCGCCGTCTGTGGGAACTCGGTAAATTTCGATTCCCATAATACCATGACCAACACAAGATCCACGTCGGGCAACGCTCAGGGGCCTTCCCAAATATCTGGTTTGGAGCAGCTCCAGGCCTCAGCTAACCCGGTTCTGGTGGAAGTACAAGTCGAAGAGGTCGGACCACAGAGGCCACCTCCTAGACCACCGGTTGGAAGCACGACGACTGTGAATCGTCAACCCGAGCCACCGAATGTAACTTCGATGGCGATGGGAGCAATCCTCCAGCGGATGCAGGAAATGGAAAACCGATTCTTGACACAACAACGACTAGATGCTGAGAGAATGGCCACGCTGGAGGCCGAACTACGAAATCGGACTGCTCAAAGGGGAACCGGAAGCGGGCCACAGGCTCAGGACGGAGGGAACCAGCACCAAAACTCGGGTGGAAACGCCGCTGCTGGTAATGGAACCTCCCAACCTCATAACACGTCCGCTCCTGAGGTCAACATCCTGGAAACCCTGTCTCAACACCTCGGCAATCAGCAAGAGGTAGGAGGCCAGAACATCGCCGTCAACAACCAAAACCAAAACTATTTGAACGACGATGAGGCTAATGATAGCCCGTTTACAGAGAGATTAATGAACCTGGCCATCCCCCCAAGGTTCAAAACCACTAGAATACCTCCCTATGATGGGAGCCAGGACCCAGAAGCCCACCTGGAGGCTTTCAAAACCGAAATGCTGTTCAATGGGATTACAGGACCCATCAAGGCCAGGATTTTCGCAACAACTCTAACGGGACAAGCAATGACCTGGATCACCAGGTTGCCCAAAAACTCAATTGACTCGTTCGAAGATTTAGCGCGAACTTTCCGCCTAAATTTCGCAACCAGCAAGGTGCACCCCATGCCGGCCTACGCGCTGGGAAGAATTCGTCAGAAAGACAATGAATCATTAAGGAAATACCTTGATAGGTTCAAAGATGCAGCACTGAAGGTCCGTGGTCTCACTGAAGCTGTGCATCTTCATCTAATCATCTCGGGATTGGATGGCGACTCCCCCCTTGCAAGGTCCATTTACAAGAACCCGGTCAACGACCTCGAAGAATTCCGTCGTAGGTCTGACAAATACATTGACGTGGAGGATATGCAGCAGGCATTCGTCGACTCTCGTGGGCGGAGCCCGTCCAGAAGAAGCCCGAATAAGAAGAACGGTAGAGATCGGGACCACAAAGGGTCCAAAAAAGGGAACGATAGTCGCGAGAAGAAGACGGAAGATCGATCTCCCAGAACAAAGTTCGAGGAATACACACCATTAAACGTGCCCAGATCCAGGATCTGGCGAGAAGTGGCCCAGACCGAGATGAGAAACGTCGACCGACCTCGCCCCCTTAGGGCAAAAAGCGGATTGGACAAAAGCAAATATTGCGCCTTCCACGACCAAAACGGCCACATCACTGATGACTGCTGGGACCTTCGAGACGCGATTGAGAAACACGTCAGAGAAGGAAAGCTAAAGCAGTACATAATTCGTACGCAAGGCAAGAAGAACAACAAACCCAGACAGAAAAGCCGAAGCCGAAGCCGAAGCCGAAGTCCGAGGCGCGGAGACAAAAGAGACCAGAGGCCAGACCGCAATGCCAAGGGCAAGGAAGTCGACGACAGAATGGAGACTTTTCCTGAAGCAGAATTTGAATGCAACGTTATCAGCGGAGGATTGGGTGGCGGAGGAGACTCGGCGAACGCTCGAAGGAAATACTTAAAAGAGGTCATGTCCATTAGAGACCGGCCATCTTTTAAGCCAGACTTCGATGGACCCGAACCTCCTCCGATATACTTCACCAGAGCAGAGCTGGCAAAGGTCGTGCCAGGACATACTGACGGATTGGTGGTCACTGGTGTGCTAGTCAATTGTCGAGTCAGGAGGATCTTCCTTGACCACGGAAGCTGTGTAGACATACTCCTCTGGGACGCCTTCAAGAGGATGAATTTGGATGAAAAGGACCTAAAGCCATGCGTCACTGAGCTCCTGGGCTTCAACGGATACGCATCTCCACCAAAAGGCTATATCGACCTCAAGCTGACCCTCGGGACGAAGGATTCCTTCCGTTCAGAGAGAGTTCGGTTTGTGGTGGTGGACACCTCCTCCTCTTATAACGTAATCATTGGACGTCCCACTATTCACGAGTGGGACATGATGATATCCACCAAGCACCAACTCATGAAAATGCCAGGACACAACCTTGAAATAATCACAATTCCTGGAGATCAAAGAGAGTCAAGGGAGTGCTATTATGAGACAATTCGGTCCCACCATGGGGATCCGGCATCCCCTCCTCGGACAAGGGGGGAAGGATCAAGCCACCGAGTTTTCAGACCGTCCAGCAGAGAGGTCAACCTAGTCGAGCTCGACATGCGAGAGGAGCTTCAATCGCCTCGACCACAACCTGAGGGCGAATTACAAGAAGTCGAGATCCGCGGTGACGGCCAAGGCTACACCAAGGTCGGAAAGTCTCTGGAGTTAGAGTTTCAGAACGAGCTCGTAGAATTCCTAAAGACCAATTCCGACGTATTTGCTTGGAAGGCCTCCGAGATTCCTGGGATTGATCCAGCCTTTTGCTGCCACAGGCTATCGATGTATCCGGGAGCAAAGCCGGTGTCCCAAAAGAAGAGAAAGATTGGAGTAGACAGACGCCAGGCTCTGAACGAACATGTGGACGAGCTCTTGGAGGCTGGATTCATTCGTGAAATACAGTATACCACCTGGCTGTCAAACGTAGTAATGGTTAAGAAACCAAGCGGAAAATGGAGAATTTGTGTCGACTACACAGACCTGAACAAGGTCTGCCCAAAGGATTCCTACCCTTTGCCCAATATCGACCAACTAGTGGACAACTCATCCGGCTTCCAGTTGCTTTCATTTATGGACGCGTACTCAGGGTATAATCAAATTCCCCTTCACCCGGATGACCATGATAAGACGGCTTTTATTTCGGAAAAAGGAAATTTCTGTTATAATGTTATGCCATTTGGCCTCAAAAATGCTGGGGCCACTTATCAAAGGATGATGAACCGAGTCTTCCAGACTCAGATCGGAAGAAACCTGGAGGTTTACATTCCCGGAAGGAGTATCAATCGAGCATTCGCTCCACCTAGCATTTCCGACCTCAAACAACCAAGCTGAGTATGAGGCGTTTATTGCTGGGATTATGCAGGTGAGAGAGCACGGAGCAAGAAGAATCAAAATCATGAGCGATTCCCAAGTCGTCACGTCCCAAGTCGAGGGAAAGTACCAAGCCAAGGGCCCTCTCATGATGAAGTACCTCCAAAGGGTTAAGGAATTGTTTGCCGAGTTCGACGAGGTAATGATCCAATACATCCCTCGAAATGAGAATAGCAGGGCCGACATCCTCTCCAAACTAGCAAGCTCAAAAGGACCCGGCAACCACCGCACCGTCATTCAGCAAAGCATTTTGGAACCAACATGCGTCCTAATGATAACTACTGACTCTGAGGATTGGAGGAGACCAATCGTGGCTTACCTTGAAAAAGGAATCCTGCCAGAAGATTCTAAAGAGGCAAAAAGGCTGGTCAGGAACTCGGCCTGCTTCACCATAGTAGAAGGTCAGCTCTACAAAAAGGGTTTCTATGCACCCATGTTGAAGTGCCTCGACAAAAACGAGGTTGAATATGTGTTGTCCGAGATCCATGAAGGCATCAACGGACATCACATGGGGGGTAAAGCATTGGCTAAAAAGGCTTTAAGAGCTGGATATTATTGGCCAACAATGGCGGCAGACGCCACGCAACATGTTCAACGATGTGAGCAGTGCCAGAAGCACGCACTGATAATACATGCACCCCCAGAGGAATTGCAGACCATAACGGCACCTTGGCCATTTTTTAAATGGGGTATGGACCTTTTAGGACCTTTTGCTGCTGCTGAAGGACAACTAAAGTGGCTGATAGTCGCGGTCGACTACTTCACCAAATGGATTGAGGCTGAACCACTGGCCACCATCACCTCGGCCAGAATACGACGCTTCTTCGAAAGGAACCTGGTAAGTCGGTTTGGAATCCCTGCAGAAATTGTAACCGACAACGGAACTCAATTCATTGACAAGAAGTTCCAAGAACTCATGTCCGACTTCAAAATAAAACACCGTTTCGCCTCAGTGGAGCATCCCCAGACCAACGGACAAGCCGAGTCTGCTAACAAGGTAATAATCAACGGACTCAAGAAAAGGCTTGACGAGGCCAAAGGAAACTGGGTACAGCAATTACACCTAGTCTTATGGGGGTACAGAACCAGTGTTCAATCTGCAACGGAAGAAACCCCCTTCAGGCTAACATACGGTTGCGAAGCAATGATTCCGGTTGAGATCGGAGAACCGTCCTGGAGAAGGGCCCAAAGACTGCAAGGCACTGAGGGACAAAACGATGAAGCACTGCTAATTGAGCTCGACCTGCTGGACGAGTGCAGGGAGAACGCCAGATACAAAAATATGATGGCCAAGCGCCTAGTTACGGCTAGGTTTAATAAGAAAGTAAGACCTCGGTCATTTCAGAGTGGCGACCTGGTCCTGAGAAGAGCCGACATCGGCAACAAGAATGCCAAAGATGGGAAGCTCGCAGCAAATTGGGAAGGCCCTTACAGGGTCAAGGACAATCTCGGAAAGGGAGCCTACACTCTGGAAACACTATCAAAGAAGCCAGTAAAAAGAACTTGGAACGCTGACAAGCTGAAAACCTATTACAGTTAGGTATGAAGACATGGTCAAAGTACTAGACTAGTCCACATAAATAAAACGAGCCATGGAGCTCGGACTGTACTTGATTTGATTTTAAAGCAAATAAGCGGGCTGAAAAGCTCGGATATGTAACAAGTCTTATTATGAATAGATGAGCAGTTGTTTTTTAAAACGCCTCCATTTATGATTCCGACATGTATGTCACGATCACTAAAGAAATGAACCTTCGAAAAAGGAATTAACATTTTTAGATCGGACGTCAGCGACTCGCAAGCCATAAAAGTAATTAGAAATAAAGTCAATATGGTAAAAGTAGACGAGCTCGGATTAATCAAAGTTTGTTCATAACAAAAGCTAAGCCGAAAAACGGCAATGATTACAAAATATTGTTAGCCGAAAAACGGCAATGATTACAAAAAGATATGAAAACAGAAATTAGGAGGTCCCAGCCTCAGCCTCTTCCTCAGAACCAGGAGAACCCGGAGTAATAACGCCGTCCTTTACTTCGTAGGACACGTCCATGCCCTCTTCAATGAGCCCTGGGTTGAGAACTCGGGCCTGAGCGATGGCGTTGTCAAAAGCTTGGACAGCCGCGTTAACTACCGCGTCCCTGGCCTCTTCAAAGTCGGCAGTCTTTTGGTCGAGCTGAGTTTGAAGCGCTCGCAGTTGGACATCTTTATCCCCCAAAGATTGGGTAAGGGCTTCTTTCTCGGCGCTCAGCTCACCGACTTTAGAATTTGAAAGGCGCAGGTCCTCCTTCGCCGTGTCCACCTCTTTCTGCAGATCCTCAAATTTAACCTCCAGGGCGGACTTAGATTGCTCTAAATCCGCGACCTTAGCAGAGAGGGATGACTTGGCCGCATTCGCCTGGTCCAGATTCTGGAGGAGGTCCTGAAATATCTGGATCAGTGAGGTCGTCTTTAAGGCGTCCTCCTCCATGCGCTTCAGCATAACCCTCACAGAAGAGGTCAAGCCAGAATCCAGAAAAAGACCAGGGGGAGGCTTCAGAGCCGCCCTGAGACGGTCAGAAACGCCCGACTTCCATAGCTCCCCTGGCTCCAAGCTGAGGAGGGGCCCCTGGGTCCACTGAGAAGCAGGAATCGGAGCTGGAATCGGAGCTGGACTTGGTGGTGGGGAGGAAACATCAATTGGAACCACCTCGTCGGCAGGTGGGTCCTCCCCCAAAATCATGTCCACCCGCCGTCGCTTCGACGCTTCGGGCTCAGAAGGGGCAGCCTCCCGCGACTTGCCCTTGCCGGCTCGCTTGGGGAGATACTTCTTATAATCAGCCGAAGTCATGCCAACTGAAAATCAGAAAACGCAGTGTTAAAAAGCACCAAGAAGGTTGTTGTCAAAAATAAATGAAAAACTTGACATACATACCAAATTCATAAATAGCATCATCTCCAAATTTATTTACTATCCGACTTAAGTCGATGACGCCATAGTCGTCAGTATACTCAAGTAAAATCCGTGCCGCGAACCTCTCAGCTCTGGAAAGCGCGGACACCGGAGTAGCGTAGTGACTTGGACGACGTCGATAGTGTTTCCGCGTCCAATACAACTCGAAGTGGCACAATAAGTTCCCATCATCTAGCAGCTCCTTGCCAAACCAAGGAAGGGAATCGGAACGGGAAGCCACCTTAAAATAGGCATTCTTAAAGCCCTTGAAGGATTGAGAGTAAGGGATGAAAAGTCCCCTTTCAGGGGTACCTCGGTAGGTAACCCACCCTTTCCTCTCTTTCAACTCGGCACCACTCCGAGCCGTATAGACATCAAAGAAGAAATAAAAAAAGGGGACTGTACAAGGAATGAAGAGGTAAGAGCACAGCTGCTCAAAACCTCGGATGAAAGCCCATGAATTTGGGTGAAGTTGGGAAGGCGCCACTCGAATCCGGCGCAGCACGGCCATTTGGAAGTCGGTGAATGGAAACCGAATTCCGACCTTGGTGACCAGATCCCGGTAGAAAAAGAAGAAGCAGGGCTCATCTGATATGGGGCCTGCGCATATCGGAAAATCGCCCGGTGGAAGAAGGTCGACCCCAAGAGGAAGCTGGGAGACGTCGGCTGGAGTCATGACTGACCGCATACGAAGGATTTCTAGAAGAACCCATTCGTTGACATCAGAATTGTCCATTGTCAGGTCCCTGGAACACGAAGGAGTCGGGTCAGAAATATAATCAACCTGACTTGACCCAGAATCATCTAAATCAGATGGTAACGGGCCTGGACTCCAAGAAAAAGGGATAGAGTCGTCAGAACTACTAAGAAGATCGACGAAGGGCACCTGACTGGATGCCGAGTCATCAAAAGTAGTGGGGATTTCCGATTTGGGAAAACCCAGCTCGAATGAAGAGATGCTAGAAGAACTATTACTCAACTGGAAAGGTGGGATCCGATCTAAAACAGACCCCGAACCTTGCCCAAATGGTGGTGAAGGAAGAATATAGGACAAGGGAACGGGCTCGGAAAAGAAACCAGGCCCGGAAGTTGAAGCCTGAGGAATCGAGGAGGACGCACCTCTGGTAAAAGATGGTTGGGGGTGTTCACCCCTGCGTCCACTCCGACTCCGACCTCTACCTCTCCTACCACGAGCACCTCTGGAGGTCTGACGACCTCCTCGCTGACTTCGGAGAAGCTGCTCAAGCCTCTCCTCCTCAGTATACTCCCTACCGTAAAACCAGTATTGCACAGATCGTGGCAACCTATCTATCATCTCCTCAGATACCTCTCCACTATCATTTCGACCACCAGAACTACCAGGAGCGTCCATTACCCACTTAAAAGGGTGGTTAAGACAAAAAACACTCCCTACCAAGTTATAAAACGAGCAAAAAGAACAGAAATCTACAAGAAGGAGAAAATTACCTGATGTGAAACTGGATGGGAGAAATGGCCAAGGTAAGAACACTGGGACAAACGGAAGAAAGGTGCAGAAAAACCCAACCCCAGGAGACGCAAGAGAACAGGAAAGAAGAGGTGGTAATGGATTGAGGTATATTTATAGGGCTGGGGGTGGAAGACCAAAGGTTGGCATCTTAAACGTTTGAGCATCAGGGGCAAAAAAGGATTTTCGCCACCCTGCACACCTCGCACGTCCTGCACCACCTACCTGCAATTAATGATCGCAATCATGGCCTACTCTAGGCTCAGACTAGCTCTCCTGCCCAATGCGCGGAACGGCCAGTAAGGGGAATACGCGTGTCCTGCTGTAACCGTCATTGCAGGAGTAAGACGAAGGGACAAAAATGGTAATAAGACGAAGTCAGAAACTCGAAACGTCATCTCAACGGTTCCGACATTCGAAATCCACTGATCCAACAAATCTGATCCAAAATCATAACAAGGTTCGAAGAGTTACGACCTCCGACATAGTTTACACGTGGAATAAATGGCAAAATGAAGAACGGCTGACTTAACCATAGAATCTCGGCATTCCGACTTCCAGAATACCGAGCTGGGGGGCAACTGTTACGGATGGACCTCAGCCAACCGCCCTCCGAAGAATATCTCGGATCAGGGATATGGCCAGATCCTAACTGACCCATATCCGCCCGTTGAGGCCGACCAAATCGGACTCGATCTCAACAACGGAGCTCAGCAGCCGAGCCAGGTACCTCTATAAATAAGCACCTAAACATCTCAGGTACACACCTCTGA
>JAVKPL010007989.1:0-31843 GCA_032173675.1 Gastrolobium villosum | reverse complement strand
GGAAAACGAATACCGTCGAAAATGGATGAATAAAATAAATGCAAAAGAAATTGATTTTATGAAGTTTTTCGACGAAAAATGTATTCCGTCGAAGATTTTTGACGGAAAATGAATTCCGTCGAAAATGGATGAATAAAATAAATGCAAAAGAAATTGATTTTATCAAGTTTTTCGACGAAAAATGTATTCCGTCGAAAACGGATTAATAAAATAAATGTAAAAGAAATTGGTTTTGTGAAGATTTTTAACGGAAAATGAATTCCGTCGAAAATGAAGTTTTTCGACGGAAAATGGATTCCGTAGAAGATTTTTGATGGAAAATGGTTTCCGTCGAAGATTTTTGATGGAAAATGAATTCCTTCGAAAATGGATGAATAAAATAAATGCAAAAGAAATTGATTTTGTGAAGTTTTTCGACGAAAAATGGATTCCGTCGAAGATTTTTGACGGAAAATGAATTCCGTCGAAAATGGATGAATAAAATAAATGCAAAAGAAATTGATTATGTGAATTTTTTCGACGGAAAATAGATGCCGTCGAAGATTTTTGAAGGAAAATGAATTTCGTCGAAAATGGATGAATAAAATAAATGCAAAAGAAATTGATTTTATGAAGTTTATCGACGAAAAATGGATTCTGTCGAAGATTTTTGACGAAAAATGTATTCCGTCGAAAACGGATTAATAAAATAAATGCAAAAGAAATTGATTTTGTGATGATTTTTGACGGAAAATGGATTCCGTCGAAGATTTTTGACGGAAAATGTATTCCGTCGAAAATGGATGAATTAAATTAATGCAAAAGAAATTTATTTTGTGAAGTTTTTCGACGGAAAATGAATTCCGTCGAAAATTGATGAATAAAATAAATGCAAAAGAAATTGATATTGTGAAATTTTTCGATGGAAAACGGATTCCGTCGAAAATGGATGAATAAAATAAATGCAAAAGAAATTGATTTTGTGAAGTTTTTCGACGTAAAATGGATTCCGTCGAAAATGGATGAATAAAATAAATGCAAAAGAAATTGATTTTGTGAAGTTTTTCGACGGAAAATGGATTCCGTAGAACATTTTTTACGGAAAATGGATTCCGTCGAATATTTTTGACGGAAAATGAATTCCATCGAAAATGGATGAATAAAATAAATGCAAAAGAAATTGATTTTGTGAAGTTTTTCGACGGAAAAAGAAGTGCGTCTAAAACGGATTAATAAAATAAATGCAAAAGAAATTGATTTTTTGAAGTTTTTCGACGAAAAATGAATTTCGTAGAAGATTTTTGATGGAAAATGGATTCCGTCGAAGATTTTTGACAGAAAATGAATTCCGTCGAAAACGGATGAATAAAATAAATGCAAAAGAAATTGATTTTATCAAGTTTTTCGACGAAAATTGTATTCCGTCGAAGATTTTTGACGGAAAATGAATTCCGTCGAAAATGGATGAATAAAATAAATGCAAAAGAAATTGATTTTATCAAGTTTTTCGACGCAAAATGTATTTCGTCGAAGATTTTTGACGAAAAATGTATTCCGTCGAAAACGGATGAATAAAATAAATGCAAAATAAATTGATTTTGTGAAGTTTTTCGACGGAAAACAAATTCCGTCGAAAACGGATGAATAAAATAAATGCAAAAGAAATTGATTTTGTGAAGTTTTTCGACGGAAAATGGATTCCGTCAAAGATTTTGGACGGAAAATGAATTCCGTCGAAAATGGATGAATAAAATAAATGCAAAAGAAATTGATTTTACGAAGTTTTTCGATGAAAAATGGATTCTGTCGAAGATTTTTGACGAAAAATGTATTCCGTCGAAAATGGATGAATAAAATAAATGCAAAAGAAATTGATTTTGTGAAGTTTTTCGACGGAAAAAGAATTTCGTCGAAAATGGATTAATAAAATAAATGCAAAAGAAATTGATTTTGTGAAGTTTTTAGACGGAAAATGGATTCCGCTGAAGATTTTTGAGGGAAAATGAATTCCGTCGAAAATGGATGAATAAAATAAATGCAAAAGAAATTGATTTTGTGAAGTTTTTCGACGAAAAATGGATTCCGTCGAAGATTTTTGACGGAAAATGAATTCCGTCGAAAATGGATGAATAAAATAAATGCAAAAGAAATTGATTTTGTGAATTTTTTCGACGGAAAATAGATGTCGTCGAAGATTTTTGAAGGAAAATGAATTTCGTCAAAAATGGATGAATAAAATAAATGCAAAAGAAATTGATTTTATGAAGTTTATCGACGAAAAATGGATTCCGTCGAAGATTTTTGACGAAAAACGTATTCCGTCGAAAACGGATTAATAAAATAAATGCAAAAGAAATTGATTTTGTGATGATTTTTGACGGAAAATGGATTCCGTCGAAGATTTTTGACGGAAAATGTATTCCGTCGAAAATGGATGAATTAAATTAATGCAAAAGAAATTTATTTTGTGAAGTTTTTCGACGGAAAATGAATTCCGTCGAAGATATTTGAAGAAAAATGTTTTCCGACGAAAATTGATTAATAAAATAAATGCAAAAGAAATTGATTTTGTGAAGATTTTTGAATGAAAATGAATTCCGTCGAAAAAGGATGAATAAAACAAATGCACAAGAAATTGATTTTGCGAAGTTTTTCGACGGAAAATGGATTCCGTCGAAGATATTTGAAGAAAAATGTTTTCCGTCGAAAACGGATTAATAAAATAAATGTAAAAGAAATTGATTTTGTGAAGATTTTTGACGGAAAATGAATTCCGTCGAAAATGGATGAATAAAATAAATGCAAAAGAAATTGATTTTGCGAAGTTTTTCGACGGAAAATGGATTCCGTCGAAGAATTTTGACAAAAAATGAATTCCGTCGAAAATGGATGAATAAAATAAATGCAATAGAAATTGATTTGATGAAGTTTTTCGACGAAAAATGGATTCTGTCGAAGATTTTTGATGAAAAATGTATTTCGTCGAAAACGGATGACTAAAATAAATGCAAAAAAAATTGATTTTGTGAAATTTTTCGACGGAAAAAGGATTTCATCGAAAACGGATTAATAAAATAAATGCAAAGAAAATTGATTTTGTGAGTTTTTCGACGCAAAATGGATTCCGTCGAAGATTTTTGACGGAAAATGTATTCCGTCGAAAATGGATGAATTAAATTAATGCAAAAGAAATTTATTTTGTGAAGTTTTTCGACGGAAAATGAATTCCGTCGAAAATGGATGAATAAAATAAATGCAAAAGAAATTGATATTGTGAAATTTTTCGATGGAAAACGGATTCCGTCGAAAATGGATGAATAAAATAAATGCAAAAGAAATTGATTTTGTGAAGTTTTTCGACGTAAAATGGATTCCGTCGAAGATTTTGGACGGAAAATGAATTCCGTCGAAAATGGATGAATAAAATAAATGCAAAAGAAATTGATTTTGTGAAGTTTTTCGACGGAAAATGGATTCCGTAGAACATTTTTTACGGAAAATGGATTCCGTCGAAGATTTTTGACGGAAAATGAATTCCATCGAAAACGGTTGAAAAAAATAAATGCAAAAGAAATTGATTTTGTGAAGTTTTTCGACGGAAAATGGATTCCGTCAAAGATTTTGGACGGAAAATGAATTCCGTCGAAAATGGATGAATAAAATAAATGCAAAAGAAATTGATTTTGTGAAGTTTTTCGACAGAAAATGAATTCCGTCGAAAATGGATGAATAAAATAAATGCAAAAGAAATTGATTTTGTGAAGTTTTTCGTTGGAAAATGGATTCCGTCGAAGATTTTGGACGGAAAACGAATACCGTCGAAAATGGATGAATAAAATAAATGCAAAAGAAATTGATTTTATGAAGTTTTTCGACGAAAAATGTATTCCGTCGAAGATTTTTGACGGAAAATGAATTCCGTCGAAAATGGATGAATAAAATAAATGCAAAAGAAATTGATTTTATCAAGTTTTTCGACGAAAAATTTATTCCGTCGAAAACGGATTAATAAAATAAATGTAAAAGAAATTGGTTTTGTGAAGATTTTTAACGGAAAATGAATTCCGTCGAAAATGAAGTTTTTCGACGGAAAATGGATTCCGTAGAAGATTTTTGATGGAAAATGGTTTCCGTCGAAGATTTTTGATGGAAAATGAATTCCTTCGAAAACGGATGAATAAAATAAATGCAAAAGAAATTGATTTTGTGAAGTTTTTCGACGGAAAATGGATTCCGTCGAAGTTTTTTGACGGAAAATGTATTCCGTCGAAGATTTTTGACGGAAAATGTATTCCGTCGAAAACGGATGAATAAAATAAATGCAAAAGAAATTGATTTTGTGAAGTTTTTCGACGGAAAAAGAAGTGCGTCAAAACGGATTAATAAAATAAATGCAAAAGAAATTGATTTTTTGAAGTTTTTCGGCGAAAAATGATTTTCGTAGAAGATTTTTGATGGAAAATGGATTCCGTCGAAGATTTTTGACAGAAAATGAATTCCGTCGAAAACGGATGAATAAAATAAATGCAAAAGAAATTGATTTTATCAAGTTTTTCGACGAAAATTGTATTCCGTCGAAGATTTTTGACGGGAAATGAATTCCGTCGAAAATGGATGAATAAAATAAATGCAAAAGAAATTGATTTTATCAAGTTTTTCGACGCAAAATGTATTTCGTCGAAGATTTTTGACGAAAAATGTATTCCGTCGAAAACGGATGAATAAAATAAATGCAAAATAAATTGATTTTGTGAAGTTTTGATTTTGTGAAGTTTTTCGACGGAAAATGGATTTCGTAGTACATTTTTTACGGAAAATGGATTCCGTCGAAGATTTTTGACTGAAAATGAATTCCATCGAAAACAGATGAATAAAATAAATGCAAAAGAAATTGATTTTGTGAAGTTTTTCGACTGAAAATGGATTCCGTCGAAGATTTTTGATGGAAAATGAATTCCGTCGAAAATGGATGAATAAAATAAATGCAAAAGAAATTGATTTTGTGAATTGATTTTGTGAAGTTTTTCGATGGTAAATGGATTCCGTCGAAGATTTTTGACGGAAAATGAATTCCTTCGAAAATGGATGAATAAAATAAATGCAAAAGAAATTGATTATGTGAAGTTTTTCGACGGAAAATGGATTCCGTCGAAGATTTTTGACGGAAAATGAATTCCGTCGAAAATGGATGAATAAAATAAATGCAAAAGAAATTGATTTTGTGAAGTTTTTCGACGGAAAATGGATTCCGTCGAAGATTTTGGACGGAAAATGAATTCCGTCGAAAATGGATGAATAAAATAAATGCAAAAGAAATTGATTTTGTGAATTTTTTCGACGGAAAATAGATGCCGTCGAAGATTTTTGAAGGAAAATGAATTTCGTCGAAAATGGATGAATAAAATAAATGCAAAAGAAATTGATTTTATGAAGTTTATCGACGAAAAATGGATTCCGTCGAAGATTTTTGACGAAAAATGTATTCCGTCGAAAACGGATTAATAAAATAAATGCAAAAGAAATTGATTTTGTGATGATTTTTGACGGAAAATGGATTCCGTCGAAGATTTTTGACGGAAAATGTATTCCGTCGAAAATGGATGAATTAAATTAATGCAAAAGAAATTTATTTTGTGAAGTTTTTCGACGGAAAATGAATTCCGTCGAAGATATTTGAAGAAAAATGTTTTCCGACGAAAATGGATTAATAAAATAAATGCAAAAGAAATTGATTTTGTGAAGATTTTTGAATGAAAATGAATTCCGTCGAAAAAGGATGAATAAAATAAATGCAAAAGAAATTGATTTTGCGAAGTTTTTCGACGGAAAATGGATTCCGTCGAAGATATTTGAAGAAAAATGTTTTCCGTCGAAAACGGATTAATAAAATAAATGTAAAAGAAATTGATTTTGTGAAGATTTTGGACGGAAAATGAATTCCGTCGAAAACGGATGAATAAAATAAATGCAAAAGAAATTGATTTTGCGAAGTTTTTCGACGGAAAATGGATTCCGTCGAAGATTTTTGACTAAAAATGAATTCCGTCGAAAATGGATGAATAAAATAAATGCAATAGAAATTGATTTGATGAAGTTTTTCGACGAAAAATGGATTCTGTCGAAGATTTTTGACGAAAAATGTATTCCGTCGAAAACGGATGACTAAAATAAATGCAAAAGAAATTGATTTTGTGAAATTTTTCGACGGAAAAAGGATTTCATCGAAAATGGATTAATAAAATAAATGCAAAGAAAACTGATTTTGTGAGTTTTTCGACGCAAAATGGATTCCGTCGAAGATTTTTGACGGAAAATGTATTCCGTCGAAAATGGATGAATTAAATTAATGCAAAAGAAATTTATTATGTGAAGTTTTTCGACGGAAAATGAATTCCGTCGAAAATGGATGAATAAAATAAATGCAAAAGAAATTGATATTGTGAAATTTTTCGATGGAAAACGGATTCCGTCGAAAATGGATGAATAAAATAAATGCAAAAGAAATTGATTTTGTGAAGTTTTTCGTCGTAAAATGGATTCCGTCGAAGATTTTGGACGGAAAATGAATTCCGTCGAAATTGGATGAATAAAATAAATGCAAAAGAAATTGATTTTGTGAAGTTTTTCGACAGAAAATGGATTCCGTAGAACATTTTTTACGGAAAATGGATTCCGTCGAAGATTTTTGGACGGAAAATGAATTCCATCGAAAACGGATGAATAAAATAAATGCAAAAGAAATTGATTTTGTGAAGTTTTTCGACGGAAAATGGATTCCGTCGAAGATTTTGGACGGAAAATGGATGAATAAAATAAATGCAAAAGAAATTGATTTTGTGAAGTTTTTCGACGGAAAATGGATTCCGTCGAAGATTTTTGACGGAAAATGGATTCCGTCGAAGATTTTTGACGGAAAATGAATTCCGTCGAAAATGGATGAATAAAATAAATGCAAAAGAAATTGATTTTGTGAAGTTTTTCGATGGAAAATGGATTCCGTCGAAGATTTTGGAAGGAAAACGAATACCGTCGAAAACGGATGAATAAAATAAATGCAAAAGAAATTGATTTTATGAAGTTTTTCGACGAAAAATGTATTCCGTCGAAAATGGATTCCGTCCTAGATTTTGGTCGGAAAATGAATTCCGTCGAAAATTGATGAATAAAATAAATGCAAAAGAAATTGATTTTGTGAAGTTTTTCGACGTAAAATGGATTCCGTCGAAGATTTTGGACGGAAAATGAATTCCGTCGATAATGGATGAATAAAATAAATGCAAAAGAAATTGATTTTATGAAGTTTTAAGATGGAAAATGGATTCCGTCGAAGATTTTTGACGAAAAATGTATTCCGTCGAAAATGGATGAATAAAATAAATGCAAAAGAAATTGTTTTTGTGTAGTTTTTCGATGGAAAAAGAATTTCGTCGAAAACGGATTAATAAAATACATGCAAAAGAAATTGATTTTGTGAAGTTTTTCGACGGAAAATGGATTCCGTCGAAGATTTTGACGGAAAATGAATTCCGTCGAAAATGGATGAATAAAATAAATGCAAAAGAAATTGATTTTATGAACTTTTTCGATGAAAAATGGATTCCGTCGAAGATTTTGGACGGAAAATGAATTCCGTCGAAAATGGATGAATAAAATAAATGCAAAAGAAATTGATTTTGTGAAGTTTTTCGATGGAAAATGGATTCCGTCGAAGATTTTGGACGGAAAACGAATACCGTCGAAAATGGATGAATAAAATAAATGCAAAAGAAATTGATTTTATGAAGTTTTTCGACGAAAAATGTATTCCGTCGAAGATTTTTGACGGAAAATGAATTCCGTCGAAAATGGATGAATAAAATAAATGCAAAAGAAATTGATTTTATCAAGTTTTTCGACGAAAAATGTATTCCGTCGAAAACGGATTAATAAAATAAATGAAAAAGAAATTGGTTTTGTGAAGATTTTTCACGGAAAATGAATTCCGTCAAAAATGAAGTTTTTCGACGGAAAATGGATTCCGTAGAAGATTTTTGATGGAAAATGGTTTCCGTCGAAGATTTTTGATGGAAAATGAATTCCTTCGAAAACGGATGAATAAAATAAATGCAAAAGAAATTGATTTTGTGAAGTTTTTCGACGGAAAATGGATTCCGTCGAAGTTTTTTGACGGAAAATGTATTCCGTCGAAGATTTTTGACGGAAAATGTATTCCGTCGAAAACGGATGAATAAAATAAATGCAAAAGAAATTGATTTTGTGAAGTTTTTCGACGGAAAAAGAAGTGCGTCGAAAACGGATTAATAAAATAAATGCAAAAGAAATTGATTTTTTAAAGTTTTTCGACGAAAAATGAATTTCGTAGAAGATTTTTGATGGAAAATGGATTCCGTCGAAGATTTTTGACAGAAAATGAATTCCGTCGAAAACGGATGAATAAAATAAATGCAAAAGAAATTGATTTTATCTAGTTTTTCGACGAAAATTGTATTCCGTCGAAGATTTTTGACGGAAAATGAATTCCGTCGAAAATGGATGAATAAAATAAATGCAAAAGAAATTGATTTTATCAAGTTTTTCGATGCAAAATGTATTTCGTCGAAGATTTTTGACGAAAAATGTATTCCGTCGAAAACGGATGAATAAAATAAATGCAAAATGAATTGATTTTGTGAAGTTTTTCGACGGAAAACAAATTCCGTCGAAAACGGATGAATAAAATAAATGCAAAAGAAATTGATTTTGTGAAGTTTTTCGACTGAAAATGGATTCCGTCGAAGATTTTTGATGGAAAATGAATTCCGTCGAAAATGGATGAATAAAATAAATGCAAAATAAATTGATTTTGAGAATTTTTTAAACGGAAAATAGATTCCGTCGAAGATTTTTGACGGAAAATGAATTCCGTCGAAAATGGATGAATAAAATAAATGCAAAAGAAATTGATTTTGTGAATTTTTTAAACGGAAAATAGATTCCGTCGAAGGTTTTGGACGGAATATGAATTCCGTTGAAAATGGATGAATAAAATAAATGCAAAAGAAATTGATTTTATGAAGTTTTTCGATGGAAAATGGATTCCGTCGAAGATTTTTGACGAAAAATGTATTCCGTCGAAAACGGATGAATAAAATAAATGCAAAAGAAATTGATTTTGTGATGTTTTTCGACGGAAAATGGATTCCGTAGAAGATTTTTGACGGAAAATGGATTCCGTCGAAGATTTTTGACGGAAAATGAATTCCGTCGAAAATGGATGAATAAAATAAATGCAAAAGAAATTGATTTTGTGAAGTTTTTCGACGGAAAATGGATTCCGTCGAAGATTTTTGACGGAAAATGAATTCTGTCGAAAATGGATGAATAAAATAAATGCAAAAGAAATTGATTTTGTGAATTTTTTAAACGGAAAATAGATTTCGTCGAAGATTTTTGACGGAAAATGAATTCCGTCGAAAATGGATGAATAAAATAAATGCAAAAGAAATTGATTTTGTGAAGTTTTTCGACGTAAAATGGATTCCGTCGAAGATTTTGGTCGGAAAATGAATTCCGTCGAAAATGGATGAATAAAATAAATGCAAAAGAAATTGATTTTATGAAGTTTTAAGATGGAAAATGGATTCCGTCGAAGATTTTTGACGAAAAATGTATTCCGTCGAAAATGGATCAATAAAATAAATGCAAAAGAAATTGTTTTTGTGTAGTTTTTCGACGGAAAAAGAATTTCGTCGAAAACGGATTAATAAAATACATGCAAAAGAAATTGATTTTGTGAAGTTTTTCGACGGAAAATGGATTCCGTCGAAGATTTTTGACGGAAAATGAATTCCGTCGAAAATGGATGAATAAAATAAATGCAAAAGAAATTGATTTTATGAACTTTTTCGATGAAAAATGGATTCCGTCGAAGATTTTGTACGGAAAATGAATTCCGTCGAAAATGGATGAATAAAATAAATGCAAAAGAAATTGATTTTGTGAAGTTTTTCGATGGAAAATGGATTCCGTCGAAGATTTTGGACGGAAAAAGATTACCGTCGAAAATGGATGAATAAAATAAATGCAAAAGAAATTGATTTTATGAAGTTTTTCTATGCAAAATGTATTCCGTCGAAGATTTTTGACGGAAAATGAATTCCGTCGAAAATGGATGAACAAAATAAATGCAAAAGAAATTGATTTTATCAAGTTTTTTGACGAAAAATGTATTCCGTCGAAAACGGATTAATAAAATAAATGTAAAAGAAATTGGTTTTGTGAAGATTCTTAACGGAAAATGAATTCCGTTGAAAATGAAGTTTTTCGACGGAAAATGGATTTCGTAGAAGATTTTTGATGGAAAATGAATTCCTTCGAAAACGGATGAATAAAATAAATGCAAAAGAAATTGATTTTGTGAAGTTTTTCGACGGAAAATGGATTCCGTCGAAGTTTTTTGACGGAAAATGTATTCCGTCGAAAACGGATGAATAAAATAAATGCAAAAGAAATTGATTTTGTGAAGTTTTTCGACGGAAAAAGAAGTGCGTCGAAAACGGATTAATAAAATAAATGCAAAAGAAATTGATTTTTTAAAGTTTTTCGACGAAAAATGAATTTCGTAGAAGATTTTTGATGGAAAATGGATCCCGTCGAAGATTTTTGACAGAAAATGAATTCCGTCGAAAACGGATGAATAAAATAAATGCAAAAGAAATTGATTTTATCTAGTTTTTCGACGAAAAATGTATTCCGTCGAAGATTTTTGACGGAAAATGAATTCCGTCGAAAATGGATGAATAAAATAAATGCAAAAGAAGTTGATTTTATCAAGTTTTTCGACGCAAAATGTATTTCGTCGAAGATTTTTGACGAAAAATGTATTCCGTCGAAATCGGATGAATAAAATAAATGCAAAATGAATTGATTTTGTGAAGTTTTTCGACGGAAAACAAATTCCGTCGAAAACGGATGAATAAAATAAATGCAAAAGAAATTGATTTTGTGAAGTTTTTCGACTGAAAATGGATTCCGTCGAAGATTTTTGATGGAAAATGAATTCCGTCGAAAATAAATGCAAAAGAAATTGATTTTGAGAATTTTTTAAACGGAAAATAGATTCCGTCGAAGATTTTGGACGGAAAATGAATTCCGTCGAAAATGGATGAATAAAATAAATGCAAAAGAAATTGATTTTGTGAATTTTTTAAACGGAAAATAGATTCCGTCGAAGGTTTTGGACGGAATATGAATTCCGTTGAAAATGGATGAATAAAATAAATGCAAAAGAAATTGATTTTATGAACTTTTTCGATGGAAAATGGATTCCGTCGAAGATTTTTGACGAAAAATGTATTCCGTCGAAAACGGATGAATAAAATAAATGCAAAAGAAATTGATTTTGTGATGTTTTTCGACGGAAAATGGATTCCGTAGAAGATTTTTGACGGAAAATGGATTCCGTTGAAGATTTTTGACGGAAAATGAATTCCGTCGAAAATGGATGAATAAAATAAATGCAAAAGAAATTGATTTTGTGAAGTTTTTCGACGGAAAATGGATTCCGTCGAAGATTTTGGACGGAAAATGAATTCTGTCGAAAATGGATGAATAAAATAAATGCAAAAGAAATTGATTTTGTGAATTTTTTAAACGGAAAATAGATTTCGTCGAAGATTTTTGTCGGAAAATGAATTCCGTCGAAAATGGATGAATAAAATAAATGCAAAAGAAATTGATTTTGTGAAGTTTTTCGACGTAAAATGGATTCCGTCGAAGATTTTGGTCGGAAAATGAATTCCGTCGAAAATGGATGAATAAAATAAATGCAAAAGAAATTGATTTTATGAAGTTTTAAGATGGAAAATGGATTCCGTCGAAGATTTTTGACGAAAAATGTATTCCGTCGAAAATGGATGAATAAAATAAATGCAAAAGGAAAAAGAATTTCGTCGAAAACGGATTAATAAAATACATGCAAAAGAAATTGATTTTGTGAAGTTTTTCGACGGAAAATGGATTCCGTCGAAGATTTTTTACGGAAAATGAATTCCGTCGAAAATGTATGAATAAAATAAATGCAAAAGAAATTGATTTTATGAAGTTTTTCGACGAAAAATGGATTCCGTCGAAGATTTTTGACGAAAAATGGATGAATAAAATAAATGCAAAAGAAATTGATTTTGTGAAGTTTTTCGACGGAAAATGGATTCCGTAGAAGATTTTTGACGGAAAATGGATTCCGTAGAAGATTTTTGACGGAAAATGAATTCCGTCGAAAATGGATGAATAAAATAAATGCAAAAGAAATTGATTTTGTGAAGTTTTTCGACGGAAAATGGATTCCGTCGAAGATTTTTGACGGAAAATGAATTCTGTCGAAAATGGATGAATAAAATAAATGCAAAAGAAATTGATTTTATGAAGTTTTTCGACGAAAAATGGATTCCGTCGAAGATTTTTGACGAAAAATGTATTCCGTCGAAAACGGATTAATAAAATAAATGCAAAAGAAATTGATTTTATATTTTGTGAAGATTTTTGACGGAAAATGAATTCCGTCGAAAACGGATGAATAAAATAAATGCAAAAGAAATTGATTTTGTGAAGTTTTTCGACGGAAAATGGATTCCGTTGAAGATTTTTGACGAAAAATGTATTCCGTCGAAAACGGATGAATAAAATAAATGCAAAAGAAATTGATTTTGTGTAGATTTTTGACGGAAAATGAATTCCGTCGAAAATGGATGAATAAAATAAATGCAAAAGAAATTGATTTTGTGAAGTTTTTCGAAGTAAAATGGATTCCGTCGAAGATTTTGGTCGGAAAATGAATTCCGTCGAAAATGGATGAATAAAATAAATGCAAAAGAAATTGATTTTATGAAGTTTTAAGATGGAAAATGGATTCCGTCGAAGATTTTTGACGAAAAATGTATTCCGTCGAAAATGGATGAATAAAATAAATGCAAAAGAAATTGTTTTTGTGTAGTTTTTCGACGGAAAAAGAATTTCGTCGAAAACGGATTAATAAAATACATGCAAAAGAAATTGATTTTGTGAAGTTTTTCGACGGAAAATGGATTCCGTCCAAGATTTTGGACGGAAAATGAATTCCGTCGAAAATGGATGAATAAAATAAATGCAAAAGAAATTGATTTTATGAAGTTTTTCGATGGAAAATGGATTCCGTCGAAGATTTTTGACGAAAAATGTATTCCGTCGAAAATGGATGATTAAAATAAATGCAAAAGAAATTGTTTTTGTGTAGTTTTTCGACGGAAAAAGAATTTCGTCGAAAACGGATTAATAAAATACATGCAAAAGAAATTGATTTTGTGAAGTTTTTCGACGGAAAATGGATTCCGTCGAAGATTTTGGACGGAAAATGAATTCCGTCGAAAATGGATGAATAAAATAAATGCAAAAGAAATTGATTTTATGAAGTTTTTCGTTGGAAAATGGATTCCGTCGAAGATTTTTGACGCAAAATGTATTCCGTCGAAAACGGATGAATAAAATAAATGCAAAAGAAATTGATTTTGGGAAGTTATTCGACGGAAAATGGATTCCGTCGAAGATTTTTGACGGAAAATGAATTTCACCGAAAATGGATGAATAAAAAAATGCAAAAGAAATTGATTTTGTGAATTTTTTAAACGGAAAATAGATTTCGTCGAAGATTTTTGACGGAAAATGAATTCCGTCGAAAATGGATGAATAAAATAAATGCAAAAGAAATTGATTTTGTGAAGTTTTTCGACGTAAAATGGATTTCGTCGAAGATTTTGGACGGAAAATGAATTCCGTCGAAAATGGATGAATAAAATAAATGCAAAAGAAATTGATTTTATGAAGTTTTAAGATGGAAAATGGATTCCGTCGAAGATTTTTGACGAAAAATGTATTCCGTCGAAAATGGATGAATAAAATAAATGCAAAAGAAATTGTTTTTGTGTAGTTTTTCGACGGAAAAAGAATTTCGTCGAAAACGGATTAATAAAATACATGCAAAAGAAATTGATTTTGTGAAGTTTTTCGACGGAAAATGGATTCCGTCGAAGATTTTTGACTGAAAAAGAATTTCGTCGAAAACGTATTAATAAAATACATGCAAAAGAAATTGATTTTGTGAAGTTTTTCGAAGGAAAATGGATTCCGTCGAAGATTTTTGACAAAAAATGAATTCCGTCGAAAATGGATGAATAAAATAAATGCAATAGAAATTGATTTGATGAAGTTTTTCGATGGATTTTTTTTTTACGTAAAACGGATTCCGTCGAAAATGGATGATTAAAATAAATGCAAAAGAAATTGTTTTTGTGTAGTTTTTCGACGGAAAAAGAATTTCGTCGAAAACGGATTAATAAAATACATGCAAAAGAAATTGATTTTGTGAAGTTTTTCGACGGAAAATGGATTCCGTCGAAGATTTTGGACGGAAAATGAATTCCGTCGAACATGTATGAATAAAATAAATGCAAAAGAAATTGATTTTATGAAGTTTTTCGTTGGAAAATGGATTCCGTCGAAGATTTTTGACGAAAAATGTATTCCGTCGAAAACGGATGAATAAAATAAATGCAAAAGAAATTGATTTTGTGATGTTTTTCGACGGAAAATGGATTCCGTAGAAGATTTTTGACGGAAAATGGATTCCGTCGAAGATTTTTGACGGAAAATGAATTCCGTCGAAAATGGATGAATAAAATAAATGCAAAAGAAATTGATTTTGTGAAGTTTTTCGACGGAAAATGGATTCCGTCGAAGATTTTTGACGGAAAATGAATTCTGTCGAAAATGGATGAATAAAATAAATGCAAAAGAAATTGATTTTGTGTAGATTTTTGACGGAAAATGAATTCCGTCGAAAATGGATGAATAAAATAAATGCAAAAGAAATTGATTTTGTGAAGTTTTTCGAAGTAAAATGGATTCCGTCGAAGATTTTGGTCGGAAAATGAATTCCGTCGAAAATGGATGAATAAAATAAATGCAAAAGAAATTGATTTTATGAAGTTTTAAGATGGAAAATGGATTCCGTCGAAAATGGATGAATAAAATAAATGAAAAAGAAATTGTTTTTGTGTAGTTTTTCGACGGAAAAAGAATTTCGTCGAAAACGGATTAATAAAATACATGCAAAGGAAATTGATTTTGTGAAGTTTTTCGAAGGAAAATGGATTCCGTCCAAGATTTTGGACGGAAAATGAATTCCGTCGAAAATGGATGAATAAAATAAATGCAAAAGAAATTGATTTTATGAAGTTTTTCGATGGAAAATGGATTCCGTCGAAGATTTTTGACGAAAAATGTATTCCGTCGAAAATGGATGATTAAAATAAATGCAAAAGAAATTGTTTTTGTGTAGTTTTTCGACGGAAAAAGAATTTCGTCGAAAACGGATTAATAAAATACATGCAAAAGAAATTGATTTTGTGAAGTTTTTCGACGGAAAATGGATTCCGTCGAAGATTTTGGACGGAAAATGAATTCCGTCGAAAATGGATGAATAAAATAAATGCAAAAGAAATTGATTTTATGAAGTTTTTCGTTGGAAAATGGATTCCGTCGAAGATTTTTGACGCAAAATGTATTCCGTCGAAAATGGATGAATAAAATAAATGCAAAAGAAATTGATTTTGGGAAGTTATTCGACGGAAAATGGATTCCGTCGAATATTTTTGACGGAAAATGAATTTCACCGAAAACGGATGAATAAAAAAATGCAAAAGAAATTGATTTTGTGAATTTTTTAAACGGAAAATAGATTTCGTCGAAGATTTTGGACGGAAAATGAATTCCGTCGAAAATGGATGAATAAAAAAATGCAAAAGAAATTGATTTTATGAAGTTTTTCGACGTAAAATGGATTCCGTCTAAGATTTTGGTCGGAAAATGAATTCCGTCGAAAATGGATGAATAAAATAAATGCAAAAGAAATTGATTTTATGAAGTTTTAAGATGGAAAATGGATTCCGTCGAAGATTTTTGACGAAAAATGTATTCCGTCGAAAATGGATGAATAAAATAAATGCAAAAGAAATTGTTTTTGTGTAGTTTTTCGACGGAAAAAGAATTTCGTCGAAAACGGATTAATAAAATACATGCAAAAGAAATTGATTTTGTGAAGTTTTTCGACGGAAAATGGATTCCGTCGAAGATTTTTGACTGAAAATGAATTCCGTCGAAAATGGATGAATAAAATAAATGCAAAAGAAATTGATTTTATGAAGTTTTTCGATGGAAAATGGATTCCGTCGAAGATTTTTGACAAAAAATGAATTCCGTCGAAAATGGATGAATAAAATAAATGCAATAGAAATTGATTTGATGAAGTTTTTCGACGAAAAATGGATTCTGTCGAAGATTTTTGACGACAAATGTATTCCGTCGAAAACGGATGACTAAAATAAATGCAAAAGAAATTGATTTTGTGAAATTTTTCGACGGAAAAAGGATTTCATCGAAAACGGATTAATAAAATAAATGCAAAGAAAATTGATTTTGTGAGTTTTTCGACGCAAAATGGATTCCGTCGAAGATTTTTGACGGAAAATGAATTCCGTCGAAAATGTATGAATAAAATAAATGCAAAAGAAATTGATTTTGTGAAGTTTTTCGATGGAAAATGGATTCCGTCGAAGATTTTTGACGAAAAATGTATTCCGTCGAAAATGGATGAATAAAATAAATGCAAAAGAAATTGATTTTCTGAAGTTTTTCGACGGAAAACGGATTTAGTAGAAGATTTTTGATGGAAAATGGATTCCGTCGAAGATTTTTGACGGAAAATGAATTCCGTCGAAAACGGATGAATAAAATAAATGCAAAAGAAATTGATTTTGTGAAGTTTTTCGACGGAAAATGGATTCCGTCGAAGATTTTGGACGGAAAATGAATTCCATCGAAAATGGATGAATAAAATAAATGAAAAAGAAATTGATTTTGTGAAGTTTTTCGACGGAAAATGGATTCCGTCGAAATGGATGAATAAAATAAATGCAAAAGAAATTGATTTTGTGAAGTTTTTCGACGGAAAATGTAATCGAAAACGGATGAATAAAATAAATGCAAAAGAAATTGATTTTGTTAAGTTTTTCGACGAAAATGGATTCCGTCGAAGATTTTTGACGGAAAATGAATTCCGTCGAAAATGGATGAATAAAATAAATGCAAAAGAAATTGATTTTGTGAAGTTTTTCGACGGAAAATGGATTCCGTCGAAGATTTTTGACGGAAAATTTCCGTAGAAAATGGATGAATAAAATAAATGCAAAAGAAATTGGTTTTGTGAAGTTTTTCGACGGAAAATGGACTCCGTCGAAGATTTTTGACGGAAAATGTATTCCATCGAAAATGGATGAATTAAATTAATGCAAAAGAGATTGATTTTGTGAAGTTTTTCGACGGAAAACAAATTCCGTCAAAAACAGATGAATAAAATAAATCCAAAAGAAATTGATTTTGTGAAGTTTTTCGACGGAAAATGGATTCCGTAGAAGATTTTGGACGGAAAATGGATTCCGTCGAAGATTTTTGACGGAAAATGAATTCCATCGAAAATGGATGAATAAAATAAACGCAAAAGAAATTGATTTTGTGAAGTTTTTCGACGGAAAATGGATTCCGTCGAAGATTTTGGACGGAAAATGAATTCCGTCGAAAATGGATGAATAAAATAAATGCAAAAGAAATTGATTTTATGAAGTTTTTCGACGAAAAATGTATTCCGTCGCAAACGTATTAATAAAATAAATGCAAAAGAAATTGATTTTGTGAAGATTTTTAACGGAAAATTAATTCCGTCGAAAACGGATGAATAAAATAAATGCAAAAGAAATTGATTTTGTGAAGTTTTTCGACGGAAAATGGTTTCCGTCGAAGATTTTTGATGGAAAATGAATTCCGTCGAAAATGGATGAATAAAATAAATGCCAAAGAAATTGATTTTATGAAGTTTTTCGACAAAAAATGGATTCCGTCGAAGATTTTTGACGAAAAATGTATTCCGTCAAAAACGGATGACTAAAATATATGCAAAAGAAATTATTTTGTGAAGTTTTTCGACGGAAAAAGAATTTCGTCGAAAACGGATTAATAAAATAAATGCAAAAAAAATTGATTATTTGAAGTTTTTCGACGGAAAATGGATTCCGTAGAAGATTTTTGATGGAAAATGGATTTCGTCGAAGATTTTTGGTGGAATATGGATTTCGTCGAAAACGGATGAATAAAATAGATGCAAAAGAAATTGATTTTGTGAAGTTTTTCGACGGAAAATGGATTCCGTCGAAGATTTTTGACGGAAAATGAATTGCATCGAAAACGGATGAATAAAATAAATGCAAAAGAAATTGATTTTGTGAAGCTTTTCGACGGAAAATGGATTTCGTCGAAGATTTTTGACTGAAAATGTATTCCGTCGAAAACGGTTGAATAAAATAAATGCAAAAGAAATTGATTTTGTGAAGTTTTTCGACGGAAAATGGATTCCGTAGAAAATGGATGAATAAAATAAATGCAAAAGAAATTGATTTTGTGAACTTATTTGACGGAAAATGGATTCCGTCGAAGATTTTGGACGGAAAATGTATTCCGTCGAAAATGAATGAATTAAATTAATGCAAAAGAAATTTATTTTGTGAAGTTTTTCAACGGAAAATGAATTCCGTCGAACATGGATTAATAAAATAAATGTAAAAGAAATTGATTTTTTGAAGATTTTTAACGGAAAATGAATTCCGTCGAAAACGGATGAATAAAATATATGCAAAAGAAATTGATTTTTTGAAGTTTTTCGACGGAAAATGGATTTAGTAGAAGATTTTTGATGGAAAATGGATTCCGTCGAAGATTTTTGACAGAAAATGAATTCCGTCGAAAACGGATGAATAACATAAATGCAAAAGAAATTGATTTTGTGAAGTTTTTCGACGGAAAATGGATTCCGTCGAAGATTTTGGACGGAAAATGAATACCGTCGAAAATGGAAGAATAAAATAAATGCAAAAGAAATTGATAATGTGAAATTTTACGATGGAAAACGGATTCAGTCGAAATGGATGAATAAAATAAATGCAAAAGAAATTGATTTTATGAAGTTTTTCGACGCAAAATGTAATCGAAAACGGATGAATAAAATAAATGCAAAAGAAATTGATTTTGTGAAGTTTTTCGACGAAAATGGATTCCGTCGAAGATTTTTGACGAAAATGAATTCCGTCGAAAATGGATGAATAAAATAAATGCAAAAGAAATTGATTTTGTGAAGTTTTTCGACGGAAAATGAATTCCGTCGAAAATGGATGAATAAAATAAATGCAAAAGAAATTGGTTTTGTGAAGTTTTTCGACGGAAAATGAATTCCGTCGAAAATGGATGAATAAAATAAATGCAAAAGAAATTGATTTTGTGAAGTTTTTCGACGGAAAACAAATTCCGTCAAAAACAGATGAATAAAATAAATCCAAAAGAAATTGATTTTGTGAAGTTTTTCGACGGAAAATGGATTCCGTAGAAGATTTTTGACGGAAAATGGATTCCGTCGAAGATTTTTGACGGAAAATGAATTCCATCGAAAATGGATGAATAAAATAAACGCAAAAGAAATTGATTTTGTGAAGTTTTTCGACGGAAAATGGATTCCGTCGAAGATTTTGGACGGAAAATGAATTCCGTCGAAAATGGATGAATAAAATAAATGCAAAAGAAATTGATTTTATGAAGTTTTTCGACGAAAAATGTATTCCGTCGCAAACGTATTAATAAAATAAATGCAAAAGAAATTGATTTTGTGAAGATTTTTAACGGAAAATTAATTCCGTCGAAAACGGATGAATAAAATAAATGCAAAAGAAATTGATTTTGTGAAGTTTTTCGACGGAAAATGGTTTCCGTCGAAGATTTTTGACGGAAAATGAATTCCGTCGAAAATGGATGAATAAAATAAATGCCAAAGAAATTGATTTTATGAAGTTTTTCGACGGAAAATGGATTCCGTCGAAGATTTTTGACGAAAAATGTATTCCGTCGAAAACGGATGACTAAAATATATGCAAAAGAAATTATTTTGTGAAGTTTTTCGACGGAAAAAGAATTTCGTCGAAAACGGATTAATAAAATAAATGCAAAAAAAATTGATTATTTGAAGTTTTTCGACGGAAAATGGATTCCGTAGAAGATTTTTGATGGAAAATGGATTTCGTCGAAGATTTTTGGTGGAATATGGATTTCGTCGAAAACGGATGAATAAAATAAATGCAAAAGAAATTGATTTTGTGAAGTTTTTCGACGGAAAATGGATTCCGTCGAAGATTTTTGACGGAAAATGAATTGCATCGAAAACGGATGAATAAAATAAATGCAAAAGAAATTGATTTTGTGAAGCTTTTCGACGGAAAATGGATTTCGTCGAAGATTTTTGACTGAAAATGTATTCCGTCGAAAACGGTTGAATAAAATAAATGCAAAAGAAATTGATTTTGTGAAGTTTTTCGACGGAAAATGGATTCCGTAGAAAATGGATGAATAAAATAAATGCAAAAGAAATTGATTTTGTGAAGTTTTTTGATGGAAAATGGATTCCGTCGAAGATTTTTGACGGAAAATGTATTCCGTCGAAAATGAATGAATTAAATTAATGCAAAAGAAATTTATTTTGTGAAGTTTTTCAACGGAAAATGAATTCCGTTGAACATGGATTAATAAAATAAATGTAAAAGAAATTGATTTTTTGAAGATTTTTAACGGAAAATGAATTCCGTCGAAAACGGATGAATAAAATAAATGCAAAAGAAATTGATTTTTTGAAGTTTTTCGACGGAAAATGGATTTAGTAGAAGATTTTTGATGGAAAATGGATTCCGTCGAAGATTTTTGACGGAAAATGAATTCCGTCGAAAACGGATGAATAAAATAAATGCAAAAGAAATTGATTTTGTGATTTTCGACGGAAAATGGATTCCGTCGAAGATTTTGACGGAAAATGAATTCCGTCGAAAATGGATGAATAAAATAAATGCAAAAGAAATTGATTTTGTGAAGTTTTTCGACGGAAAACGGAAAATGGATGAATAAAATAAATGCAAAAGAAATTGATTTTATGAAGTTTTTCGACGGAAAATGTATTCGAAAACGGATGAATAAAATAAATGCAAAAGAAATTGATTTTGTGAAGTTTTTCGACGGAAAATGGATTCCGTCGAAGATTTTTGATTAAAAAATAAATGTCGAAAATGGATTGAATTTGTAAATGCAAAAGAAATTGATTTTGTGAAGTTTTTCGACGGAAAATGATTCCGTCGAAAATGGATGAATAAAATAAATGCAAAAGAAATTGATTTTGTGAAGTTTTTCGACGGAAAATGGATTAAATGCAAAAGAAATTGTTTTGAAGATTTTTGACGGAAAATGTATTCCATCGAAAATGGATGAATTAAATTAATGCAAAAGAAATTGATTTTGTGAAGTTTTTCGACGGAAAACAAATTCCGTCGAAAAACAGATGAATAAAATAAATCCAAAAGAAATTGATTTTGTGAAGTTTTTCGACGGAAAATGGATTCCGTAAAAGATTTTGGACGGAAAATGGATTCCGTCGAAGATTTTTGACGGAAAATGAATTCCATCGAAAATGGATGAATAAAATAAATGCAAAAGAAATTGATTTTGTGAAGTTTTTCGACGGAAAATGGATTCCGTCGAAGATTTTGGACGGAAAATGAATTCCGTCGAAAATGGATGAATAAAATAAATGCAAAAGAAATTGATTTTATGAAGTTTTTCGACGAAAAATGTATTCCGTCGCAAACGTATTAATAAAATAAATGCAAAAGAAATTGATTTTGTGAAGATTTTTAACGGAAAATTAATTCCGTCGAAAACGGATGAATAAAATAAATGCAAAAGAAATTGATTTTGTGAAGTTTTTCGACGGAAAATGGTTTCCGTCGAAGATTTTTGACGGAAAATGAATTCCGTCGAAAATGGATGAATAAAATAAATGCCAAAGAAATTGATTTTATGAAGTTTTTCGACGAAAAATGGATTCCGTCGAAGATTTTTGACGAAAAATGTATTCCGTCGAAAACGGATGACTAAAATATATGCAAAAGAAATTATTTTGTGAAGTTTTTCGACGGAAAAAGAATTTCGTCGAAAACGGATTAATAAAATAAATGCAAAAAAAATTGATTATTTGAAGTTTTTCGACGGAAAATGGATTCCGTAGAAGATTTTTGATGGAAAATGGATTTCGTCGAAGATTTTTGATGGAATATGGATTTCGTCGAAAACGGATGAATAAAATAAATGCAAAAGAAATTGATTTTGTGAAGTTATTCGACGGAAAAAGGATTCCGTTGAAGATTTTTGACGGAAAATGAATTGCATCGAAAACGGATGAATAAAATAAATGCAAAAGAAATTGATTTTGTGAAGCTTTTCGACGGAAAATGGATTTCGTCGAAGATTTTTGACTGAAAATGTATTCCGTCGAAAACGGTTGAATAAAATAAATGCAAAAGAAATTGATTTTGTGAAGTTTTTCGACGGAAAATGGATTCCGTAGAAAATGGATGAATAAAATAAATGCAAAAGAAATTGATTTTGTGAAGTTTTTCGACGGAAAATGGATTCCGTCGAAGATTTTTGGACGGAAAATGTATTCCGTCGAAAATGAATGAATTAAATTAATGCAAAAGAAATTTATTTTGTGAAGTTTTTCAACGGAAAATGAATTCCGTCGAACATGGATTAATAAAATAAATGTAAAAGAAATTGATTTTTTGAAGATTTTTAACGGAAAATGAATTCCGTCGAAAACGGATGAATAAAATATATGCAAAAGAAATTGATTTTTTGAAGTTTTTCGACGGAAAATGGATTTAGTAGAAGATTTTTGATGGAAAATGGATTCCGTCGAAGATTTTTGACAGAAAATGAATTCCGTCGAAAACGGATGAATAACATAAATGCAAAAGAAATTGATTTTGTGAAGTTTTTCGACGGAAAATGGATTCCGTCGAAGATTTTTGACGGAAAATGAATTCCGTCGAAAATGGATGAATAAAATAAATGCAAAAGAAATTGATTTTGTGAAGTTTTTCGACGGAAAACGGATTGTATTCCGTCGAAAACGGATGAATAAAATAAATGCAAAAGAAATTGATTTTGTGAAGTTTTTCGACGGAAAATGTTTGAATAAAATAAATGCAAAAGAAATTGATTTTGTGAAGTTTTTCGACGAAAATGGATTCCGTCGAAGATTTTTGACGGAAAATGAATTCCGTCGAAAACGGATGAATAAAATAAATGCAAAAGAAATTGATTTTGTGAAGTTTTTCGACGGAAAACGGATTCCGTCGAAAATGGATGAATAAAATAAATGCAAAAGAAATTGGTTTTGTGAAGTTTTTCGACGGAAAATGGATTCCGTCGAAGATTTTTGACGGAAAATGTATTCCATCGAAAATGGATGAATTAAATTAATGCAAAAGAAATTGATTTTGTGAAGTTTTTCGACGGAAAACAAATTCCGTCGAAAACAGATGAATAAAATAAATCCAAAAGAAATTGATTTTGTGAAGTTTTTCGACGGAAAATGGATTCCGTAGAAGATTTTTGACGGAAAATGGATTCCGTCGAAGATTTTTGACGGAAAATGAATTCCATCGAAAATGGATGAATAAAATAAACGCAAAAGAAATTGATTTTGTGAAGTTTTTCGACGGAAAATGGATTCCGTCGAAGATTTTTGACGGAAAATGAATTCCGTCGAAAATGGATGAATAAAATAAATGCAAAAGAAATTGATTTTATGAAGTTTTTCGACGAAAAATGTATTCCGTCGCAAACGGATTAATAAAATAAATGCAAAAGAAATTGATTTTGTGAAGATTTTTAACGGAAAATTAATTCCGTCGAAAACGGATGAATAAAATAAATGCAAAAGAAATTGATTTTGTGAAGTTTTTCGACGGAAAATGGTTTCCGTCGAAGATTTTTGACGGAAAATGAATTCCGTCGAAAATGGATGAATAAAATAAATGCCAAAGAAATTGATTTTATGAAGTTTTTCGACGAAAAATGGATTCCGTCGAAGATTTTTGACGAAAAATGTATTCCGTCGAAAACGGATGACTAAAATATATGCAAAAGAAATTATTTTGTGAAGTTTTTCGACGGAAAAAGAATTTCGTCGAAAACGGATTAATAAAATAAATGCAAAAAAATTGATTATTTGAAGTTTTTCGACGGAAAATGGATTCCGTAGAAGATTTTTGATGGAAAATGGATTTCGTCGAAGATTTTTGATGGAATATGGATTTCGTCGAAAACGGATGAATAAAATAAATGCAAAAGAAATTGATTTTGTGAAGTTTTTCGACGGAAAATGGATTCCGTCGAAGATTTTTGACGGAAAATGAATTGCATCGAAAACGGATGAATAAAATAAATGCAAAAGAAATTGATTTTGTGAAGCTTTTCGACGGAAAATGGATTTCGTCGAAGATTTTTGACTGAAAATGTATTCCGTCGAAAACGGTTGAATAAAATAAATGCAAAAGAAATTGATTTTGTGAAGTTTTTCGACGGAAAATGGATTCCGTAGAAAATGGATGAATAAAATAAATGCAAAAGAAATTGATTTTGTGAAGTTTTTCGACGGAAAATGGATTCCGTCGAAGATTTTGGACGGAAAATGTATTCCGTCGAAAATGAATGAATTAAATTAATGCAAAAGAAATTTATTTTGTGAAGTTTTTCAACGGAAAATGAATTCCGTCGAACATGGATTAATAAAATAAATGTAAAAGAAATTGATTTTTTGAAGATTTTTAACGGAAAATGAATTCCGTCGAAAACGGATGAATAAAATATATGCAAAAGAAATTGATTTTTTGAAGTTTTTCGACGGAAAATGGATTTAGTAGAAGATTTTTGATGGAAAATGGATTCCGTCGAAGATTTTTGACAGAAAATGAATTCCGTCGAAAACGGATGAATAAAATAAATGCAAAAGAAATTGATTTTGTGAAGTTTTTCGACGGAAAATGGATTCCGTCGAAGATTTTGGACGGAAAATGAATACCGTCGAAAATGGATGAATAAAATAAATGAAAAAGAAATTGATTTTGTGAAGTTTTTCGACGGAAAACGGATTCCGTCGAAATGGATGAATAAAATAAATGCAAAAGAAATTGATTTTATGAAGTTTTTCGACGCAAAATGTAATCGAAAATGGATGAATAAAATAAATGCAAAAGAAATTGATTTTATTAATTTTTCGACGAAAATGGATTCCGTCGAAAACGGATGAATAAAATAAATGCAAAAGAAATTGATTTTATTAATTTTTCGACGAAAAATGTATTCCGTCGAAAACGGATGAATAAAATAAATGCAAAAGAAATTGATTTTGTGAAGATTTTTGACGGAAAATGGATTCCGTCGAAGATTTTTGACGGAAAATGTATTCCATCGAAAATGGATGAATTAAATTAATGCAAAAGAGATTGATTTTGTGAAGTTTTTCGACGGAAAACAAATTCCGTCAAAAACAGATGAATAAAATAAATCCAAAAGAAATTGATTTTGTGAAGTTTTTCGACGAAAAATGGATTCCGTAGAAGATTTTGGACGGAAAATGGATTCCGTCGAAGATTTTTGACGGAAAATGAATTCCATCGAAAATGGATGAATAAAATAAACGCAAAAGAAATTGATTTTGTGAAGTTTTTCGACGGAAAATGGATTCCGTCGAAGATTTTGGACGGAAAATGAATTCCGTCGAAAATGGATGAATAAAATAAATGCAAAAGAAATTGATTTTATGAAGTTTTTCGACGAAAAATGTATTCCGTCGCAAACGGATTAATAAAATAAATGCAAAAGAAATTGATTTTGTGAAGATTTTTAACGGAAAATTAATTCCGTCGAAAACGGATGAATAAAATAAATGCAAAAGAAATTGATTTTGTGAAGTTTTTCGACGGAAAATGGTTTCCGTCGAAGATTTTTGACGAAAATGAATTCCGTCGAAAATGGATGAATAAAATAAATGCCAAAGAAATTGATTTTATGAAGTTTTTCGACAAAAAATGGATTCCGTCGAAGATTTTTGACGAAAAATGTATTCCGTCAAAAACGGATGACTAAAATATATGCAAAAGAAATTATTTTGTGAAGTTTTTCGACGGAAAAAGAATTTCGTCGAAAACGGATTAATAAAATAAATGCAAAAAAAATTGATTATTTGAAGTTTTTCGACGGAAAATGGATTCCGTAGAAGATTTTTGATGGAAAATGGATTTCGTCGAAGATTTTTGGTGGAATATGGATTTCGTCGAAAACGGATGAATAAAATAAATGCAAAAGAAATTGATTTTGTGAAGTTTTTCGACGGAAAATGGATTCCGTCGAAGATTTTTGACGGAAAATGAATTGCATCGAAAACGGATGAATAAAATAAATGCAAAAGAAATTGATTTTGTGAAGCTTTTCGACGGAAAATGGATTTCGTCGAAGATTTTTGACTGAAAATGTATTCCGTCGAAAACGGTTGAATAAAATAAATGCAAAAGAAATTGATTTTGTGAAGTTTTTCGACGGAAAATGGATTCCGTAGAAAATGGATGAATAAAATAAATGCAAAAGAAATTGATTTTGTGAAGTTTTTCGACGGAAAATGGATTCCGTCGAAGATTTTGGACGGAAAATGTATTCCGTCGAAAATGAATGAATTAAATTAATGCAAAAGAAATTTATTTTGTGAAGTTTTTCAACGGAAAATGAATTCCGTCGAACATGGATTAATAAAATAAATGTAAAAGAAATTGATTTTTTGAAGATTTTTAACGGAAAATGAATTCCGTCGAAAACGGATGAATAAAATATATGCAAAAGAAATTGATTTTTTGAAGTTTTTCGACGGAAAATGGATTTAGTAGAAGATTTTTGATGGAAAATGGATTCCGTCGAAGATTTTTGACAGAAAATGAATTCCGTCGAAAACGGATGAATAACATAAATGCAAAAGAAATTGATTTTGTGAAGTTTTTCGACGGAAAATGGATTCCGTCGAAGATTTTGGACGGAAAATGAATACCGCCGAAAATGGATGAATAAAATAAATGAAAAAGAAATTGATTTTGTGAAGTTTTTCGACGGAAAACGGATTCAGTCGAGAATGGATGAATAAAATAAATGCAAAAGAAATTGATTTTATGAAGTTTTTCGACGCAAAATGTAATCGAAAACGGATGAATAAAATAAATGCAAAAGAAATTGATTTTGTTAAGTTTTTCGACGAAAATGGATTCCGTCGAAGATTTTTGACAGAAAATGAATTCCGTCGAAAATGGATGAATAAAATAAATGCAAAAGAAATTGATTTTGTGAAGTGTTTCGACGGAAAAATGATTCCGTAGAAGATTTTTGACGGAAAATGGATTCCGTCGAAGATTTTTGAAGGAAAATGAATTCCGTCGAAAATGGATGAATAAAATAAATGCAAAAGAAATTGATTTTGTGATGTTTTTTGACGGGAAATGAATTCCGTCGAAAATGGATCAATAAAATAAATGCAAAAGGAATTTTTTTGTGTGTTATTTTCCGAAGGAAAATGGATTCCGTTGAAAACGGATGAATAAAATAAATGGAAAAAATTGATTTTGGGAAGTTTTTCGACGAAAAAGGAAATCAGTCGAAGATTTTTGACGGAAAACGAATTCCGTCGAAAAAGGATGATTAAAATAAATTGGAAAATAATTTGATTTTGTAAAGTTTTTCGGATGAAAATGGATTCCATCGAAAACGGATGAATAAAATAAATGCAAAAGAAATTGATTTTGTCAAGTTTTTCGACGGAAAATGGATTCTGTCGAAGATTTTTGACGGAAAATGAATTCCTTCGAAAATGGATGAATAAAATAAACGCAATAGAAATTAATTTTGTGAAGTTTTTTTCACGGAAAATGGATTCCGCCGAAAATGGATGAATAAAACAAATGCAAAAGAAATTGATATTGTGAAATTTTTTGATTGAAAACGGATTCCGTCGAAAATGGATGAATAAAATAAATGCAAAAGAAATTGATTTTATGAAGTTTTTCGACGAAAAATGGATTCCGTCGAAGATTTTTGACGGAAAATGAATTCCATCGAAAACGGATGAATAAAATAAATACAAAAGAAATTGATTTTGTGAAGTTTTTCGACGGAAAATGAATTCCGTCGAAAATGGATGAATAAAATAAATGCAAAAGAAATTAATTTTGTGAAGTTTTTCGACGAAAAATGGATTTCTTAGAAGATTTTTGACGGAAAATGGATTCCGTCGAAGATTTTTGACGGAATATGAATTCCATCGAAAATGGATGAATAAAATAAATGCAAAAGAAATTGATTTTGTTAAGTTTTTCGACGAAAATGGATTCCGTCGAAGATTTTTGACAGAAAATGAATTCCGTCGAAAATGGATGAATAAAATAAATGCAAAAGAAATTGATTTTGTGAAGTTTTTCGACGGAAAATGGATTCCGTCGAAAATGGATGAATAAAATAAATGCAAAAGAAATTGATTTTGTGAAGTTTTTCAACGGAAAATTGATTTCGTAGAAGATTTTTGACGGAAAATGGATTCCGTCGAAGATTTTTGAAGGAAAATGAATTCCGTCGAAAATGGATGAATAAAATAAATGCAAAAGAAATTGATTTTGTGATGTTTTTTGACGGGAAATGAATTCCGTCGAAAATGGATGAATAAAATAAATGCAAAAGAAATTTTTTTGTGTGTTATTTTTCGAAGGAAAATGGATTCCGTTGAAAACGGATGAATAAAATAAATGGAAAAAAATTGATTTTGGGAAGTTTTTCGACGAAAAAGGAAATCAGTCGAAGATTTTTGACGGAAAACGAATTCCGTCGAAAACGGATGATTAAAAAAAATTGGAAAATAATTTGATTTTGTAAAGTTTTTCGAAGGAAATTGGATTCCATCGAAAACGGATGAATAAAATAAATGCAAAACAAATTGATTTTGTTAAGTTTTTCGACGCAAATGGATTCCGTCGAAGATTTTTGACAGAAAATAAATTCCGTCGAAAATGGATGAAGAAAATAAATGCAAAAGAAATTGATTTTGTGAAGTTTTTCGACGGAAAATGGATTCCGTCGAAAATAGATGAATAAAATAAATGCAAAAGAAATTGATTTTACGAAGTTTTTCGACGGAAAATGGATTCCGTCGAAGGATTCCGTCGAAGATTTTGACAGAAAATGGATTCCGTCGAAAATGGATGAATAAAATAAATGCAAAAGAAATTGATTTTGTCAAGTTTTTTGACGGGAAATGAATTCCGTCGAAAATGGATGAATAAAATAAATGCAAAAGAAATTTTTGTGTGTGTTATTTTTCGAAGGAAAATGGATTCCGTTGAAAACGGATGAATAAAATAAATGGAAAAAAATTGATTTTGGGAAGTTTTTCGACGAAAAAGGAAATCAGTCGAAGATTTTTGACGGAAAACGAATTCCGTCGAAAAAGGATGATTAAAATAAATTGGAAAATAATTTGATTTTGTAAAGTTTTTCGAAGGAAAATGGATTCCATCGAAAACGGATGAATAAAATAAATGCAAAAGAAATTGATTTTGTCAAATTTTTCGACGGAAAATGGATTCGGTCGAAGATTTTTGACGGAAAATGAATTCCGTCGAAAATGGATGAATAAAATAAACGCAAAAGAAATTAATTTTGTGAAGTTTATTTCACGGAAAATGGATTCCGTCGAAAATCGATGAATAAAATAAATGCAAAAGAAATTGATATCGTGAAATTTTTTGATTGAAAACGGATTCCGTCGAAAATGGATGAATAAAATAAATGCAAAAGAAATTGATTTTATGAAGTTTTTCGACGAAAAATGGATTCCGTCGAAGATTTTTGACGGAAAATGGATTCCGTCGAAGATTTTTGACGGAAAATGAATTCCATCGAAAACGGATGAATAAAATAAATGCAAAAGAAATTGATTTTGTGAAGTTTTTCGACGGAAAATGGATTCCGTAGAACATTTTTTACGGAAAATGGATTCCATCGAAAACGGATGAATAAAATAAATGCAAAAGAAATTGATTTTGTTAAGTTTTTCGACGAAAATGGATTCCGTCGAAGATTTTTGACAAAAAATGAATTCCGTCGAAAATGGATGAATAAAATAAATGCAAAAGAAATTGATATTGTGAAATTTTTTGATTGAAAACGGATTCCGTCGAAAATGGATGAATAATATAAATGCAAAAGAAATTGTTTTTATGAAGTTTTTCGACGAAAAATGGATTCCGTCGATGATTTTTGACGGAAAATGGATTCCGTCGAAGATTTTTGACGGAAAATGCATTCCATCGAAAACTAATGAATAAAATAAATTTAAAAGAAATTGATTTTGTGAAGTTTTTCGACGGAAAACAAATTCCGCCGAAAACGGATGAATAAAATAAATGCAAAAGGAATTAATTTTGTGAAGTCTTTCGACGGAAAATGGATTCCGTAGAACATTTTTGACGGAAAATGGATTCCGTCGAAGATTTTTGACGTAAAATGAATTCCATCGAAAACGGATGAATAAAATAAATGCAAAAGAAATTGATTTTGTTAAGTTTTTCGACGAAAATGGATTTCGTCGAAGATTTTTGACAGAAAATGAATTCCGTCGAAAATGGATGAATAAAATAAATGCAAAAGAAATTGATTTTGTGAAGTTTTTCGACGGAAAATGGATTTCGTCGAAAATAGATGAATAAAATAAATGCAAAAGAAATTTATTTTGTGAAGTTTTTCGACGTAAAATTGATTCCGTAGAAGATTTTTGGATTCCGTCGAAGATTTTTGAAGGAAAATGAATTCCGTCGAAAATGGATGAATAAAATAAATGCAAAAGAAATTGATTTTGTGATGTTTTTTGACGGGAAATGAATTCCTTCGAAAATGGATCAATAAAATAAATGCAAAAGAAATTTTTTTGTGTGTTATTTTTCGAAGGAAAATGGATTCCGTTGAAAACGGATGAATAAAATAAATGGAAAAAAATTGATTTTGGGAAGTTTTTCGACGAAAAAGGAAATCAGTCGAAGATTTTTGACGGAAAATGAATTCCGTCGAAAAAGGATGATTAAAAAAAATTGGAAAATAATTTGATTTTGTAAAGTTTTACGGATGAAAATGGATTCCATCGAAAACGGATGAATAAAATAAATGCAAAAGAAATTGATTTTGTCAAGTTTTTCGACGGAAAATGGATTCTGTCGAAGATTTTTGACGGCAAATGAATTCCATCGAAAATGGATGAATAAAATAAACGCAAAAGAAATTAATTTTGTGAAGTTAAATTTTTTCACGGAAAATGGATTCCGTCGAAAATGGATGAATAAAATAAATGCAAAAGAAATTGATATTGTGAAATTTTTTGATTGAAAACGGATTCCGTCGAAAATGGATGAATAAAATAAATGCAAAAGAAATTGATTTTATGAAGTTTTTCGACGAAAAATGGATTTCGTCGAAGATTTTTGACGGAAAATGGATTCCGTCGAAGATTTGTGACGGAAAATGAATTCCATCGAAAACGGATGAATAAAATAATGCAAAAGAAATTGATTTTGTGAAGTTTTTCGACGGAAAACAAATTCCGTCGAAAACGGATGAATAAAATAAATGCAAAAGAAATTAATTTTGTGAAGTTTTTTGACGGAAAACAAATTCCGTAGAAAACGGATGAAAAAAATAAATGCAAAAGGAATTAATTTTGTGAAGTTTTTCGACGGAAAATGGATTCCGTAGAACATTTTTGACGGAAAATGGATTCCGTCGAAGGTTTTTGACG
>JAVKPL010007988.1:0-32701 GCA_032173675.1 Gastrolobium villosum | reverse complement strand
CACCAGTGATACCTGACCATCAATGTGCTTAGTGCGGGAGTGATAGGTCGAATTTCTCGCAAGATGAATTGCACTTTGATTGTCACAACCCAGCTCGTACTTGTCTTGATCATGGCCGAGTTTCATGATGAACTTCTTCATCCATAGCATCTCTTTGCTTGCCTCAGTCGCGGCAATGTACTCAGCCTCGGTTGTCGATAGTGTAACACATTTCTGAAGTCTTGATTGCCAAGAGACAGCTCCTCTGGCAACTCTCATGATGTATCCCGTCGTCAACTTCCTCTAGTCAAAATCTTCCCCTAAATCTGAATCTGAGTAGCCTTGCAACTCGGCTTTGCCTTCTCCAAATCGGAGACATAGGTTGGTCGTACCTCGGAGGTACTTGAAAATCAGCTTCACTGGTTCCTGTGCTCTTTGTCGGGTTTTGACAAATACTAGCTTACCATTCCAACAGCATACGCCAAGTCGGGTCTAGTGCAAACCATTGCATACATCAAGCTTCCAACGGCTGATTGGTACGAGACCTCAGCATCTCATCTTTGCCTTCATCGGATCTCGGACATTGCTTCTGGTTCAACTTTATGTGTTCGGCTAGGGGGTTGCTCACTATTTTGGCTTTATCCATGCTGAGTCTCTTCAGAATCTTCTCAATATACTTCTCTTGACTCAGCCACAGTAGCGTATTTCGTCTATCTCGGATAATCTTGATTTTGAGTATCTGCTTTGCAGGGCCGAGGTCCTTCATTGCGAAGGACAAGCTCAACGCTTTCTTCAGGGCGGCTATCCTCGATTTGTCTTTCCCTACAATAAGCATGTCGTCAACATATAACAACAACATCAGAAAATCTCCCACCTCATACCTTTCTTCATAAATACGCAGTGGTCATTTTCTGTCTTCTCAAACTTGTGATCAGTCATAATGAATTCAAATTTCTTGTAACATTGCCGAGGTGCTTGCTTCAAGCCATGAAGGCTCCTCTGAACCGACGTGCCCAGTCTTCTTGGTCTGGAGCTATCGGGAACCCTTCAGGTTGCTCCATATATATCTCTTCTTCTAAATCACTGTGAAAAAATGTCGTCTTCTCGTCCATTTGTTCTACCTCGAGGTCCATTGAAGCCACCATGGCTAACACGGTTTGGACAGAGGTCATCTTCACCACAGGAGAGAAAATCTCCTCAAAGTCTACTCCTTTCTTCTGATTGCATCCTTTCACTACAATTCGGGCTTTGTATCTCGACTTCTTCTCGTTCTCTTTATTCTTTATCTTGTAGACCCATTTATTTTTCGAAGGTCGTCTTCCTTCAGGCAACTCGGTCAACTCATCGTCAGACTGATTCTCGTGCAGAACTCATCTCGTCTTGCATCGCCTTTTCCATTCTTTTTTCTCTGAGCTCATCACAGCCTCACCGTCTTCAGCTACAACGGTGTATTCATAGGTGGGTACCTTTTAGAGGATCTTCTTTCTCTAGTTGGATATCTCGGCTGATCATCAGCTTGAGAACCCGGTTCATCATTCTCATCCCGGATCTCATCATCGACTCGGACCTCAGTGTCTTGGTCATCATCAGCTTGTTGTTGGTCATCAATCTCTTCATTCTCATGATTTTCTCCCCCTGCTTCATATCAGACAAGAGGAACTGTTCTTCGCGTCTGACAATAACTCGGACTTTGGGCTTCGAGATGTCATGAATGTTCTCATCTTCATGAAAGATCACATTTAGGCTTCTCACGATCTTCTTATTGATTGGATCCCAAAGTCAGAACCCGAACTCACATATCGGCGAACCAAGATAAATGCATTCTTTAGTCTTCGCATCAAGTTTAGCCCTTTCATCTTTAGGAATATGCACGAAAGCTCGGCATCCAAACACTTTCAATTGATTATAGGCCGCTTCCGACCTATCCATAGTTCTTCTGGAATTTCTCCTTCAAGTGGCCGTGATGGTGAGAGGTTGATTAAATCAACAGCAGATTCTGAGGGCTTCTCCCCAGAATGATTTCGGCAATCCGAAATTGGATAGCATACTTCGGACCTTGTCTTCAATAGTCCGGTTCATTCTCTAAGCAAGTCCATTCAACTATGGAGTCTTGGGGGGCATCTTCTCAAGTCGGATCCTGAACGCTCTGCAGTATGCATCAAAAAGGCCGCAATACTCACCACCATTGTCAGATCTATCCACCTTCAATTTTTCTCCGGTCTCCCTTTCAACCGTAGTATGAAACTCTTTAAAGGATTGGAGTACCTGGTCTTTAGATTTCAACAAATATATCCACACTTTGCGGGAGTGGTCATCAATAAATGAAACAAAATACTGAGCTCATCCAAGTGATCTTTCCGAGACAAAGAAAACATCAGTATGGATGAGGTTAAGAATATACCTGCTTCTTCTGGGTTGATTCGGTTTCACGAAAGAAACCCGGTGCTGCATTCCAGCTAGGCAGTGCGTGCAACTTTCCAATGCTTGGCCTTTCAACCCGGTCAATAATCCTTTATTGTTCAGGATTTGGAGCCCTTTCTCACTCATATGGCCGAGGCGCTTGTGCCATAGCTCCAAGCTAGGTTCATATCGGACGGAATTGGCTTCTCCGTCATTGATCTTTCCTTGCATCACATACAAGGAGCCTTCCTTCTTACCTCAGGCAACAACCAAGTTTCCCTTGGCCAGCTTCCAACTAACACTACCGAAATAGTTCACTAACCCGACATCATCAAGTTTTCCTACCGAGATTAGGTTAATTCGCATGTCGGGAACATGCCTTACATCTTTCAACACAAGTCGGCACCCAACATCTGTGGTTAGGGTCACATCACCGAAACCAACAATCTTGCTGGTTACTTGATTTCCCATCTTCACGACTCCAAAATCACCACCTCGGTAAGAGGAGAAAAACCTTTGTGTGGAGTAACGTGGAAGGAGGCACCAGAGTCAACAACCCAGGTGCAGTCATCATATGCAACATTCAAATAATTATCCTCACTTTGGAGGAATATATTGGCATCCGGGTTGGCAGCCACCGCAGTGGTGCTCTTGTCTTCCCTATTCGTGGGAATAATCTGAATCGGCTTCATAGAGCCGTTCTTCTCGTTATTCTGCAGGGTCCAGCAATCTGCTTCTTATGACCTGTCCATCCACAGTAAAAACAATTCAACTCACATTTCAGTTTTGACCGACCTCTAGACATTTCTCTTCTGTCACAACCTCTTGCCCGACTCTTACTTCTACCCCGAAAGTTGGATTTCCCTTTGTTCTCAGCAACACTGGCCTCAGACGTGTTCGAAATACCTCGTTCTCTTCTCCTAGGTTCTTCGCTCAGGAGGCTGTCTGTCACGACATCCATTTTCAATTTTCCATCTGGAATCGAATTACTCAAGGTCACTACCAGAGTATCCCAACTTTCTGGCAGCGAGCTCAACAGCAGCAAAGCCTGCATCTCGTCATCAATTTTCATCTCAGCCTTTGACAGCTGATTCAAAATACCTTTGTAGGTGTTGAGGTTTTTAATCATGCTCATGTCGTCCTTGTATTCCAGCTTCACAAGTCGGCGAATCAGGTGTGTTTGTTACTGGGAGTCTTCATTTGAATCATGGACTCCAGCTTCGTCCACAACTTGTACGCATTCGTCGACTCGGACACGTGCTCAAAGAGGTTATTGTAAATGTATTTTCTGATTGTAGCTACCGCCTTACGACTCTGGATCTCCCACTTCTTATCGGTCTTACCTGCCGGTTTCTCATCAAGGACAGTGGGCTCATGTAAATCTTTGCAGTAAAGGTGATCTTCCATTATCGGTCTCCAATACATGAAATTATCTGCGGTCAGCTTGAACATATCTCCATTATGGGTTATACCACTGGTCTCCATCTCGTCTTCCTCGGAACCCGTTGAACTCAGGCTCTTATACCACTGTTGGGAACTCGTTTCCCTCAAGCTCGGCTAAGTAGCCTTTGTGCAGAAGTCAATCAACAAGATCCTGGATCTCGGATCTCGGCAATTACCTCGGCCTGAACTTCACCAGGTCGGGCAGCGCAGCGAAAAATAAAAAGCGCAAACAGGAGAGAGAGAGAGAGAGAAGGAGAAATACAACTAGATTTTAACATGGAAAAACCTTCTCCAATGAAGAAGTAAAAATTCACGGGACCTAGTCCAGATAAAAAATCCACTACGAAAATAATGGTTACAAAGAATCAAGATTCACCAATGTGGTGGTTAACATAACCTCTCCAACAATGGTGATAGTCAAACTCCTCTAGAGATGTTTCACTTAAACTCTCTCTAGAGATCTCTCAAATACAAAGCATAAAGCTTTGCTCAAACAATTTTCTCTCAAATATCTAATCTCTCTCCTTCACCTAGCCTCCACCCACAACTAATATATATATATATATATATATATATATATATATATATATATATATATATATATATATATGGGGCAGGATCATCTTACACCAGTGTAAGAATTATAAATCTTACACCAAATCTTAACCATTAATTCTCTGCATCTAATGGTTGAGATTTATTAGGTCTCACTCATTAATTAATTTTTAATTCTCAATAAATCTCAACCACTAGATGCACGGAAATCAACAGTTAAGATTTGGTGTAAGAATTTTTTTTCTTACACCGGGTGTAAGTTGATCCTATCCCTATATATATATATATATATATATATATATATATATATATATATATATATATATATATATGGGTCAGGATTATTTTACACCAGTGTAAGTTACACTCTCAATCTTGTCCGTTAATCCCACTTATATCTAAGGGCTCTAATTTCTTAGTAATATGAGTCATTGGATACAAGTGGATCAATGGTCAAGATTGAGTGTAAGACTTATAACTCTTACACCGGTGTAAGAATATCCTGCCCCTATATATATATATATATATATATATATATATATATATATATATATATATATGAGGTGGAATTTAGGGTTAGGATTTTTAGGAAACCCCTCAATGGGGTTAGGCTTAGCATTGAAGGAGGAAGCCCAACATTATGTACTTCATACACTCACACTTACTGAGAAAACAAGTAGTCATTGTTTTTCTCTCAGTGGGAAAATTAATTCCCTGATCCTTTTCTCTCTGGACGGCTCACATAAGCCGGGACCACTATACATTTGTTCCTCAGCACAAGCGCTAGCTTGAATTATGGAGGAATGCCTTAAAGTCGCGAGATTTTTTTATTTATTTTTTAAATTAAGTACAAGTAAGAAAAACATGAGTTAGCAATGTCTTAGAGGGAGATAAAACAGTTGCATGATATGCGCGTATTTATTCTATCTTATAAAGTGATGAAACCTTAAGAAAGATAAAACTCAAAAAAGGCACCCAAACTACTTTGAATTACAGGTAAGTTTTGAGTTGCATTTCATTGAGATACAACATAAAAGTTTAAGCAAATATTTGAATTAGATTGTATAAACTTAATTTTAGACGAATTTGATTTTAGTTAAAGTGAATTTGAGTTAACTGATTTACTTTTAGAAAATTTTACCAAAATATAGCTTTCACAAAACAAAAAAATTATGTTCTCTCTTAAGTTAATTGAAAATAATGAATTATTTATTTAAATACTATTAAAATATTGATATAAAATAAAATTATAAAAAAATTCTTATCAATAAATAGGAAATAATAAAAAAAAATTATATACTTTAAAATAATAATATACAAGTTTTGAGTTATTAAATTATGTTTGAATTTAAACACGATTTTGTCTCACAACATGTCATTTACAAAAATAATTTTTTTGGCACACCTCACGGGGAAATTCAGCCACCATATTGTCTCTCTCTGTCTTTCTTTCTATCTCTCTTTATATATATATATATATATATATATATTCTATCAAGGCATCAAAGCATCACAATTTTTTTTGTGCATTTTTTTATTTTATTTTTTTTGGTGTGTGAAAAACCCTCTCATCTAAAATTTGCTAAACGGGATTAGCAATCGGGTGGCAATTTCTACTTAAAAATGGGCTTTTGGGTGGGCCGAAAAACCAGGTACCCTTGCTTCTCATTCACAGCCAAGAAATTCCCAACATCATCTGTTCACATCATGCTTATCTGTGAATTCTCCCCTTGAGCTCGTTTTATATAGTGCTCCGTTTGATTTCCATCATTTTCATTTCTGCTTCAAATTGGACACCATTGGACCTTGAAAATGCCTCCCACTATGGTAGATAAGTGCAATATAGGTGTTTGAACTTGAGCTCATCTTTCACACGAAATTGGGAGTATGGTTTGGTTTGGGTTTGGGTTTGGATTTTACCAAAAAAAATTGGAATACACAAGTGTAATGACAACGATTTCACAAGATTAAGGCTTTAGAGATGGTGGGATAAAATAGCCTTTTGATGAGTTAGATTAGAAATGAGAAACGAGAGATATTTTGGTGTAAAAAATGGGTATAAGTGAAATGAGACCGAGATATTTACATATAGGATTTTTGGATGTGATGTAATCGATTACAATACATTGTGTAATCGATTACTTCACATGGTCAACAATCAAAGCTATTTTTGAACGCGTAATCGATTATGTACGCGTTGTAAGCTTCTAATCGATTAAATAGGGGCAAATTGATTATTTTTTAATTAATAAGGGGCAAAATGGTAAAAAAAATCTTTAGTAGTATGTAAGATACATATAGCTATAAAAGTTTGTGCACTAACAACTAGAGTAATAACGGGTGAAAGTGGGCTGGAGTAACATCCTGTTGTACACCGGTATTTTTAACATTAATTATGATATTAAGCGCAGTTACAATCACATCAATTCATTTATAAAAAATGCGAGTAAACTTTTTCAGTTTATTACGCGAGTATTTAAAACCGTAAAAAGCGTAATTATAAAAGCTGTAATCGTAACTATAAACTCTTTGCGGAATACGTGTTTTAACTACTTTTATAACTCATTTAACTTATTACGAGCCACTAAAGGGCTCTCATAAACTCACTTAGCTAATTTCTAAATTTTACGTTTTCTACCTATCCGAACATGGTTCGGTCTCTGAATTTCTGCGGATGCACCGCAAATATCCAGTCCTTCATATCTTTCTATCTTTTTTTCTTAATTAATTACCTTTCTAGGAAGCTATCACACGAGTTGTTTCGATCTCATTTGCTCCGGATATCGCCGTTTGAAGTTGGACAAGTAAAATTGCCAGCCAACCCCAAAACAACTCTAAACATCCCTCACTCCATGAATTACTGCACAGAATCCACTCATCCAATTGGTCTCAAATTTTTACACCATAAACTAGACATCTCAATCTCAATTTGATATATCATATGCTTAATCTAACCAAGAAACGAAGGGGGAATAAAATTCCCAAAACTGGTCCAGAACAGCCCCCAAGTGCAGGGCAAACATGGCCGCTATGTTCACTGCCCTCCCAAGGCCAGCGCCCAGCTCAAAAAAATCTCATATTTTACCACAGTGTAGAGGGCACTACAAGCTTCAAAATGGCATATGGCACGTCCCTAATGGACCTTAATGGAGGGAGATATGCTCTCCCGAATTTCGCCTAAAATCTGCCAATTCTATAGAAAATTCGCCAGAGTTTCCTTTGTTTTTACAAAAATCCCCAAAATTTCATAAGCTCTCTAGTACCTCAAATGTACCTAATAATCCAATGGGTGGCACACACAAGGACCAACAACGCCTTGGGGCACTTACAACCCAACTCAGTTTACATTTATTATACAGTTCATACTATATAGCTCACTTTATAAATCCTTACTCGTTTCAATCACCAAAGTCCATTTACATGCAATTTCTCAATATACAATAAATCATAAATCCGAAATAGGCCTAAAGACCTTCCATCATATTACATCGGTATTCATGCATACTTACAACATCTCATTTAAATATAACAACGTACAATTTCATAACTTTAATTTACAACTTGAAATATGAACTTGCATTTACAACTTTAAACATAACTTCGAATGACATAACAACTAACTAGACTTAGGCAAAATATACATCATGAACATAATAATGACAATGCTCCCATGACTCATCCTACGGGCCTCTTGCCCGCCACTTCTGTGCCACTGCTACCTCCTGAAATAAAGTCCCTGAGACGGGGTGAGATATACGAATATATCTCAGTAACCCAGAGGTTCTGGAGAAAACTCCGCCCAATGGCTCACTTCGATGCATATAAATAATATAAAACAACATCACTTAAAACGGGATATAGCAAGGGATTTAGAGAAATTGGAGAATATCGGGATACAAAATACGATAAAGCGGGATGGTAGCTACCAATACCATGCAACATCCTCGGCATATATAAGCCTATGGGTCTCATCCAAGGCGTGTTCCTAGAACATCCAACCAAGGTACCACTTCCATCCATATACACCCAAGACATTCCTAGTGTGCTCCTATCCGGATCACATACCACGATCCTAGGTCAACTGAAACTCCCTCTCGGAGACCTATCCAGTGGAAGTTCGAAACTGCCCGAAGGCTAACTGTCTACTGGCCAGAGACTCGGTACATAAGTACCCACTGTGATAATGCATGCATGCTCATGTTATTCTACACTACTCATACACATTTCCTACCATCACCCTCAACAGGTATGGTGGAACACACAAGGGGAACAAGCCCCAGTACCAAGAGGTTACCTTAGTATGCCTCTTCACTAGCTCCACAACAGCTTATTTTCCAAACTTGTTACTCAACAGGATGCCTACACAGAGGACATTCCCAATCACTCAAAACTCATATGAACTCATAAAATTCATAATTATAACTGCATTAATTCAACCACTTACCTCAACCCACTTGGTCCAGGACCAAGGGTAATTCACGGTTCAGAGTTCCATTCAACGTACGACAACCTACACAATCATGTACCATCATCAGTACACATCAATTTCCATCAGAACACGAAAATCACAAAATCCTCCCCTCCTTCTTGGAGGTTCGGCCAAGCAAGGCAAAATTCAAAGTTTTTTTTTTCTAAATTTTCTTTCTCATTTTATTCCATACCCTTAGGTTGCCAAAAGGCTAATTCAAGTGCCGTTTTTCCGTTTTACGTCTTTTAAGCATCGTTTTGCTTAATAATTCACTATATGTCACTTCAACACTTAACACTCCCAATTATTTTTTTATTGGTTTTCCAACCTCTCAACCACCACACAACCCATTTAAACACCATTTAACACTAGAAACATCAACCAAGCAATGCAAACAACTTCAATTCTCGAACACACTCAATAAGGTCGAATTGTCAACTTGAAATTTCCAAGGGATTCTCACTCAATTTTAATCATTCCACATCTCCTACAATACCTTTATATCAACATATAATCATTCAACACTCACCAATAACATCTTTCCATTTTTTTTCAAAAATCCAAGTCATGACCTCAAAATATTCTAAGTTACAAAATCCATTTTTTTCACCTATATTTTTCATAGCATTTCAAGCTTTAATACATCATTCTAAGGCATTATCATCTAATACACATTTCCCATTTGAGCTCTCTAACATCACACATCAACTCAAAGTATAGGGTTCATGAATATCAACAACAATCAAACCATGTAAATGGGGTGGAAATATACTCACAACCAATGCTTGATGCTACCCAAAGACTCATCCAAGCAATGGAAGACCAAATGGTCCATGAACCTCAATTTTTTCCCAAAATTTCGCTGCTGTAATTGGCTCGGATCTCCCTCAATCGACGGTTTCAAGGCCAAAGGATGGTACCAATGTGTTTGGAAGGTTGTTTCCACCAAACTTCAACACAAATTTTGTTGGATTTGGTGGAGAGATGACTAAGTTATGACCAAATGAAAATTTGCACAATGAATGGGGGGAGGGGGCTGTTTCCACGGGTTTGGAAGAAGAAAAGAGAAGGAAGATGATAATGAATAGTGAGGGTGAGGGTGAGGTGGCTTGAGTGAGGTTTAAGTGGGGTGGGTCCCACGCGATTTAAAACTCATCAGAATTTCCCTCCGATTTCACTAAATGTCCGAAAATTCAAAAATTATTTAGAAATTCTAATTTTTAACATTAACCATTGTCCTTTAATTATACTTTATCATATGAATCCGGAGTTTTTCGGTCATTCGGATGAAACACTATTTTAAGCTGTTGCGCGCCGTTGGCACGCTTCCCCAAACTGACTTAATTCCAGCAAAATTTATCAAAAATCATATTTCCTAGTTCTATATACCATTTATAACTCATATTTGAAACCTAGAGCTCAAAACTCAATCGGCACGTTTTACGGTACAATCGTACCGCGGTATTTTTACCCGCGAAAAACTCTATTCACTGATTTTTCTGAAACTTGCCTAACCACTCAATTTTTCGTTCTGAATCCATTTCCAGTGTTATTTTTATCATCTGAGACCTTCTACTCAATTTTCATCTTCTTAGGGTTGTGTGCATGGCTAATTACCGTTTTGCCCTTTCTTTGTATTTTGGCCTTATACTCAAGATTTTCACTAATCCTTCTCTTTAACTCTCATTTAATATTTTAATATTTAAACTTAGAAATGCGAGGTGTTATAGTTGGGCTGGGCCAAGCTTTGCCCCAAAAAGCCCAAGCCTACGTCAAAAAATTTAATTTGTCCTGGCCCAAGCCTAGTATGAGTCTAACTGTTAGCTGGCTTGACCCGTTTATAAAAAACAAATGGCCCGACTTAGCCCATTAGCCAATTAATTTTTAACTTCCAAGCAGAACCATGAATCAACTTTACAAAGTACTCAAATTTTGTTGCTACACCAAAAATCATAATTTCAACGTCCAAACAGAATCATGAATCATAACAAAACTCATACAATATCCATTTAAGTCATTTTCAAAAGCATTTATCAAACAAAAAAAAGTCATTTTCAAAAGCAAAATGCTCAAACTAAACAACATATATTTCATCAGATCCAACAAACAAATCTATACTACATGAATCCAACAAACACATCATGATGCTTGTAGTAAGTAGAAACTCTCCCAAAAATCTTTTAATATATTCATATACACAATCTAATATGTTAAGATGTTGGTTCCTCCTATATAAGAAATAAAGTAAGATTTCTATTAAAATATAATCGAATATAATTAAGTTATAAATAATTGCAATTGATTAAATTTATATCTTTTATTTTTTCTTCAAGGCATACTTACTCTATTTTATTTTATTTAAAATAAATAGTACAATATAGGCCGGCCTGTAGGCTTATAGGCCCGGCCTTTTGAAAGTGGGCCTACGGCCTTTTTATTAAACAGGCTTTTTTATGGCCCAAGCCCGACCTATTATACAAAATATACTAGGTCAGGTCTGGCCTGATATAGGCCGAGCCGTAGGTCGGCCCGGCCCCAGTTTTACCCCTAAACAAGGGGATTATATTCTGATTTTTTTGTTCTTAAAACTGTTTTGTAGAATAGTTATGGAAACAAGTGTTTTTTGTATATATATATATATATATATATATATATATATATATAGGGTTTAGCGGATGTAAAGTGACTGCACCTAAGGATTGGTGCAGTCAGATAAAACTACGTCGTTTTATAATGTGAAAGCATTAAATATGGGGAATAATAATCATACAAAAGTGGAAATAAGTATAAAACATTAAATATGGAGAATTATAACCATACAAAGTTGGAAATAAATATAATATTTTTATTTTCTACAATTAATTTTAAATGCAAACTTTCTTTATCCTACCCAAAACGATGTAGTTTTTAGGTGACTGCACCAACGCTTATATACAGTCACATTACAAATCATTTTGCCACACATATATATATATATATATATATATATATATATATATATATATATATATATGGCGCAGGATCCATTGACACCGGTATCAAACTTTGAAATTTGACACCTAATCCTAACCGTTGATTTCCGCCAATCAACGATTATAATTTATTGGGAGTTACACTTATTAATTAATCATTAATTGCCAATAAGTGGTAACCGTTGATTGGCGGAAATCAATGGTTAGGATTTGGTGTCAAATTTCAAAATTTGACACTAGTGTCAATGATCCTATCCCTAAATATATATATATATATATATATAAAGTTAAAAATCAAAACACAAAACAAAAATAATTCAGACATGTTCTCTAAATTTGATTATAAAAATAAAAAAATAGTCACAATTTTAAAAAAATTACACAAAATAGATCTTATCAAACAATTTTTTTTTTGGGAAATGAAAAATTATTTATAGAAATAGTGTTCAAACAGAACAAGGTTTCTCTGTGTGTCTTAGGGCATGTTTGGTGCGATGTATAAGGTCTGATGGTATAAGCTTACATTATGATATTCGCAGTTGTTGGTATGATCATCGTATTGTACAAGTTTATACATCATAATCCCTTAAATTAATACATCAAGATGATATATAACTTAATCAAGCCTATAGGATGATGGGATTAGACCTGATAAAGAAATGATCTAATCACATCCCGTATCTTTTTTACCCATTACAACCCTTCTTCTCCTTTCTTCCCCCACAGCTACTACGACCCTAACCTCAAACGAGCTCGCCAGAAGCTCCTCAAACTCGCCGGCATATTCTTCGTTGACGGCGACATCAACGACGCAGCACTCCTCCAAAAGCTCTTCGACGTGGTGTTGTTCACCCACGTGATGCACCTCGCGGCGCAGGCTGGGGTCTGCTACACTATGCAGAATCCTGCATCCTATCTGCACAGCAACATCTTAGGATTCGTGAGCCTTCTGGAAGCGTGCAAATTGGCGCACCCTCATCCCACCATTGTTTGGACTTCCTCGAGCTCCGTTTACGGTCTCAATTTGAAGGCTTGTCAACATATTGGAGAAGCTTATGAAAACCAAGGCAAAGAAGAAGGTGCTTCCTATGCCGAGAAATGGAGATGTTAAGTTCACTCATGCCAATATTAGTTTGGCTCACAAGGACCTTGGGTAAAGATCTACCAATGATTTGGAGATAGGGCTCAAGAAATTTGTAAAGTTGTACCTTGAATTTTATTCTGGGTCTAATATGAGTATCGGTTTGAAGTTTGTTACAATTGTAGGTGTACAGTTGTATTAGGTATTAGGGAATAACTAGGCAATAGGCATCATTGTCCCTCTTTTTTTTTTCTTTGTAATTTTGCTTCATTTTCATAATCAATTGTATGCCTTTTAGGTTATTCATTGTACATTCTTCAATTGAGACTTGAGAGTTCGAGTTGATGTTACTTGTTTGTGCACACATTTTTTTATTTTATTGTATGTTGCCAATTCAAAATATTTGCATCCTAAAGTGTTCCTTTGCCTATTACTATTATCATTTAGGGATGAATTGTCTGTTTCCCGCATGTACTGCCAATACTATTGTTAAGGTGATTCTCTTGGAGATCAGTCTTGTTGTATTGGAGTTCTTCTGGCCATGGATTTGTTTGGTCTGGAGTACGGATGTTAAAAGTGTTAGAATTTAATATCTACACGGACGTAAGAGACAACCATACTTGTGTATCAACAAAAAAAAAATTTCTTTCTTGCTTTCTTGCTCTTTCTTTTTTCTCTTGATCTACATATCATACAAACTATCAAAGACTATTTATAAGCTATAAAACTGACCAACATAACTCCACACATAACTGACTCATTAATATTCTAACTGACATAACTGACTCATTAATAAACTGATCATTAATAAAAAATGGACATTTAAAATTTATCCCAACAAAACGAGAGTACTAAAACTTGCAAATGTGCATGTATAGACCTATTTAGTGTGGCTTATGAGTCATCCAAAGGTGACATTGGTGGAACTTTCAATGTAAAATGTCAATAGTAAATAACTTAGTAAGCTTCTCTCATTCAGAATGCTGTTTGGTTTTAGAGTGTCATTTGGTTTTTTCACATATTTATGTCATTTGGTGGCACCAACTCTGGGATGATGACTAAGTAATTAACAAATGATCATTGTTTTTTTTTTGGAGATACAAATGATCATTGTTATGTAATGGTTTTTGAAAGGCTAAAATGATAAATATGTATTTGATCATGTATAACAGTATAATCACGTGGGTTGCAAGATATTCAATGACAATTAATTTGATTAAAATGCTTTTTAGAAAATTGCATATTTCTTTCAGATTTGCTGGGAGTTTGGTCTTGTTATGAATGATCAAGAGTGGCTAAATCTTCATACCAGCTAAGGTTGGTATGAAGGAAAAGAACCCTCAACTTTGGAGGATCTTGGTACCATATCTTTGTCTAGCATAATATTATTAAGCTGTTTGGAATTAATGGCTTGTTAAAATTAAGACTATTGTTATGTTTGTTCAACAAATGGTAGCATTACCACATGATGCCATGCTTCGTCGACAGCTATAGCAAGAGGTCCGATTGTTAAATCTTCATTCCTGTCTGTTTAGGTGATTGATAAATTTTTTGGACATTGATTGATAGATTTTTTATAAAAATTAATATTATATGACATATTTGGAAAAATTATATTTTATTAAGGGTATTTTTGTCAAAAATATTTTTTTATCCAATCTAGTATTGTACATTGCATTACCAAATATTGGATAGTATTATCTTACACAATACATTATCTTATGCAATATCATATCAAACGCTGAATAGTATTAAAATTTAATCAGATATTATACACTTAGATCTTATACTATCAGGTCTTATCCTATACATCACACCATACATCATGCCTTATATTGTTAAAACAATTCAAGATAGAGAAATCAAGTATAAAAAAATCTTAAAAACAAAAGCAAAATCCTATGTATATGTCATTATATTCAATTTATATATTCCAATCATTTATGTATGGATAAACAATTGGACAATGGATGAGGAAGCTCTTCTTTAATTGGGAAAAAATTAATATGCTTCAGGCCCACTATTTATTTAACGGTCTTTTCTCATAAATGAAAAATTTTCTTCCATTTTTATATCTCTTTTATTTTTTATTTTTTCCCTCTTAATTTATTTTTATTTTTATTATGGGATGTACTATCATGGTTCAGAAAAGTCAGTCATTAACACTATGCAACGTGTCATTTGTCATTTGCGGTTGACACTATAATTGATGATCCCACATATGCTTTACGTTGTTTTCAAAAGAACATTAATTGTTAGTTGTCAATAGTAATGTTCAGATGCAAAACAGTACATTGTTGTTAGTTGTCATTACCATTATTTTACACGTTATCCAAACGTCAAGTACATGTCAAAGATCATCAAATTATATTAGATTTTATTGGTTAAAACTATCCTCAAATTATATTATTATCTAATTATATTTTATATTCATTATGATTTTTTCGTGAGAACTGATAACAGTTGCCATTATCATTAATGATATAAGTCATATCATTATCGACTTGCAATTTCTCATGTTATATGAGAAATGTAAATTTTCTTACCTAGAGAGAAAGAGATGGGCTCACATTAAAAAAAGAAATAAAAAATAAAAAAATGATTGGTACGAACATCAAAATAAAAATGGTAAGAGAGAAGATTTCTCATGCAACATGATAAATCTTTTTCTTATCATTATATAGGCAAATGACTTCTCATTCTGTATGAGGACAGAATTGATTCCTGCCTACAGTTTGAAAATCGTGATAGAATATTCTTTTCCTTAAAAAAAAAAAAACATTAAGGTCTAAAAACTTGTTTTTGGTGCATGAGATTAACAATTTCTCGCAACAGCAGATATTTTATTCCCACATTATATATGCAAAAAGCTATTTTTTTTATGGGTGTTATTAATCTCATGTTAAAGGAAATAAGTTATCTCATGTCATGAGACAAATATATGGGTCCCACCACCTGAAAAAATAAAGAAAAAGAAAAAGAAAGAGGTTGCACAGTTATCGAAGAGTGTGCAGGAGAAAATACTAATCTCATGTAACATGAGAATAATTTTTCCCTTTTTTTCATAGCCCCTATTCTTTTCAAAACACTAACGTGCTTAGTTTTTCCATTGAAAAGCAAGGGAATATGATTTCAGCTTTTGAAGCAGATAAGTTTATCTGTGACAGATATATAAAAAGAATGGCTCCATCATTTTTTTCCTCTAATTCTTCTCTGTTTTCTCTTTTTATCCTTTTTATCTATGTGGCAAAGATAAATTTATCTGCTTCAAAAGAAGAAATCATATTTATCTACTTCATAGGAAAAAATGGAAATTTTGCTTTGGCCTTTTACCCCTTTGTGTTCCCACTATTGTACACTGACCCGCCTCATAGTTCTATTAAGTGTAACTTGACCCGCCTCATAGTTCTGTTAAGTCTAACTAAAGACACATAATTTCTTATCATTAATTTTTATTTATATTCAATTTTGCATAAGAAATCCAGGTACTCAACATGTTATTATGTGTAAAGGAAGTTAAGTATGTTTGACCAATCAAAAGTCATAGAAAAAATGTTAGGACGGACTCGGTCCCTCAATCTCGACTAAGAAGTCTTTATGGAAGCTCAAAGCTCGGCACACATAATCAGACGTCGGCCTGAATCACCAAGTCTGCCTATGGGTAATAGAAATAGATAATTGCGAAGGAGAAAGAGAAAATGAACACAATATATTTTAACGTGGAAAAACTTTCTCCAATGTGAAAAAGTAAAAACCCATAGGATACTATTCTAGAATCAAACTTTCACTATAAAAATAATGGGTTACAAGAATCAAGCATCACCAATAATGGTGGTACACTCAAACATCACCTACAATGGTGGGATTCTCTCAAACTTCCCTAAGAAGGTCTAACTCTCAACCTTTTCTCTAGAGGTGCTCTCAAGATAGTCTCACAAAATGTCTCTCAAACCAACATCTCCTCCAACCCTCAACTCATGCTTATATAGAGGAAGAGAGAAAATTCTAGAATATCAAAAGTGGGGTTTAAAGTTTCTTGGTCCCCAAGTTCTTGACTTTCTTGAGCTTCAAGTTTCTTGAGCCCTACTCACCAACATTAGGCCTTGGTAGTATTAAGGAGGAAAAGCCCAACAATCATCCCCCTTCCAACTTCAATGCTCGGCATCAACAACAACCCAGGACCTTCACTATAGTCTTCAAATTTTTTTGCTGGTATCGGCTTCGTCATCATATCGGATCAATTAAGGTCGGTGTGTACCTTGACAAGTTCGAGCTCTCCATCTTCCACCACATCCTGGATCCAGTGATACTCATATCAATGTGCTTAGTGCGGGAGTGTTAGGTCGAATTATTCGCAAGATGAATTGCACTCTGGTTGTCACATCTCAGCTTGTACTTGTCTTGATCATGACCGAATTCACAGAGAAACTTCTTCCTCCATAGTATTTCTTTACTTGCCTCAGTCACGGCTATATACTCGTCCTCGGTCGTTGAAAGTGCCACAGGCTTCTGCAATTTTGATTGTCAAGAGATAGCTTCTTCCGCAAATGTCATCAAATATCTCATCGTCGACTTCCTCGAATCAGTATCACCCCCTAAATCAACATCTTCAAATCCCTCTAGCTTGGCTATACCTTCTCCAAATTGGAGGCATAAATTCTTCGTTCTTCTGAGATACTTGAAAATCTACTTCACTGCTTCCCAGTGCTTTTTGCCGGGGTTTGACAAATGTTGGCTTATCATTCCAATAACATATGCCATGTCGGGTCTCGTACATATCATTGCATACATCAAACTTCCAACGACGAATTGGTATGGGATCTTCAGCATCTCAACTTTTTTTTCATCAGATCTCAAACACTGCTTCTGATTCAGCTTAATGTATCCGGCTAAGGGGGTGCTAACTATTTTGGCTTTGTCCATGCTTAATCTTCTCAATATTTTTTTTTGACTCAACCACAGTAGCCTTTTAGGTAGATCTCAGATAATCTTAATTCCGAGTATCTGTTTTATAGGGTCGAGGTCCTTTATTGCGAATGATGAGTGCAACGCCTTCTTCAGGGCGACTATCCTCATTTTGTCTTGCCTTATAATCAGCATATCATCAACATATAACAACAAAATCAAAAAGTCTTCGGCCTCATAATTATTCACAAATATGCAGTGGTCGGCCTCAGTGTTCACAAACTTGTGATCAATCATGAAAGATTCAAACTTCTTGTACCACTGCGAGGTGCTTATTTCAAGCCGTGTAGACTCTTCTTCAACCGGCACACCAAGTCTTCTTATTCTGGAGCTCGGAATCCTTCTAATTGCTCCATATAGATATCTTCTTCAAGGTCTATGTGAAGAAATGTAGTCTTCATATCTATTTATTCTACTTCGAGTTCCATTGGAGCCACCATGGCTAACATGATTCAAACCGAAGTCATTTTCACAACGAGAGAGAATATTTCTTCAAAATCAACACCCTTCTTCTGATTGCAGCCTTTCACCACAATCTGGGCTTTTTATCTCAACTCCTAGTCATTCTTTTCATGTTTTATTTTATACACCCACTTGTTCTTCATAGCCCGCCTTCCTTGAAGTAACTCTATCAGTTCATATGATTGATTCTCGTGCAGAGACTTTATCTCATCCTGTATTGTCTTCTTCCATTCTTCATTTTCTTAGCTCATCATAGCCTCATCATTACTATGAGGTTCACCATCTTTAGGAATGACAGTGTATTCATCTGGTAGGTACCTTTTTCTTCAGGTTGAGAATCTGGCTCATCATGCTCATCATCTCGGATCTCACATCCCGGACCTCAGTATCTTTGTCCTTATGTACTTGTTCATTTTCAACATTTTCATTTTCATCATTTGTTTTTCCTCGTGCTTTCATTGTTGGGAGATGCAATTGCTTCTACCCATTTGGACACATAATCAATAGCTACCAAGATATACCGATTGCCATTAGAAGTGGGGAAAGGACCCATGAAGTCTATCCCCCATACATCAAACACCTCAACTTCGAGAATTGGGTTGAGTGGCATTTCATTCCTACGAGTGATATTCCCGGTTCTTTGGCATCTATCACAATTCTTTGCAAATGTGTAAGCATCCTTGAATAGGCTTGGCTAATAAAAACCAGCCTCCAAGACTTTAGCAGCTGTCCTCACTCCTCCATAATGTCCTCCATAAGGGGAGCTATGGCAGCTACTCAAAATTCCCTCTTGTTCACATTCAGGAACACATTTTCTAAGGATTTGGTCAGCACACCTCTTGAACAGATAGGGATCATCCCAGAAGTAAAATTTAGAATCATGGAGAAATTTCTTTTTCTGATGGGAATTAAATTCCTCATTTATCAATCCAACAGCCAAATAATTGGCTAAATCAGCATACCAAGGGGTGTGTATAGATTTTATAGCTAACAAAGTTTCATCAGGGAACATGTCCCTGATTGGCTCTAAGTCTTGTTCATTCTCCTCTAACTTAAGCCTAGATAAATGGTCAGCTATCTGATTTTGGGTGCCACTCCTATCCACTATTTGAACTTGAAATTCTTGAAGGAGTAACATCCATCTAATAAGCCTTGGTTTGCTGTCTTTCTTTTCCATTAAGTATTTTATTGCATAATGATCAGTATGCACAATTATCTTGGCTCCAAACAAGTAACTCCTGAATTTTTCAAAAGCAAAAATCACAGCAAGGAGTTCTTTTTCTGTTACAGTGTAGTTCAATTGAGCACCTTGCAAGACTGTACTTGCATAATAGATGGAATGGAAGATTTTATTTTTGCGCTGTCCTAAAATAGCACCTAATGCCCACTCACTAGCATCAGTCATTACCTCAAATGGTAATGACCAATCTGGTGCAACAATCACTTGGCACTCACAATCCAAGGTCGGCTTGATTCACCAGACAGGCCTATGCGCAACAGAAACAAAAAATTAAGAAGGAAAATGAAAGAGTGAGTGAGAGAGAGAAATGAACAAAGCAATTTTTAACGTGGAAAAACCTTCTTCAATGTAAAGAAGTAAAAACCCATGGGACAATAGTCTAGAATCAAACTCCCACTATGAAAATAATGGGTTACAAGAATCAAGCATCACCAATACTGGTGGTATACTCAAACCTCACCTATAATAATGGTATTCTCTCAATCTTCCCTAAGGAGGTCTAACTCTCAAGCTTCTCCCTTGAGATGCTCTCAAAATTGTCTCACAAAATGTCTCTCAAACCCTCAACTAATGCTTATATAGAGGAGGAGAGAAAGTTCTAGAATATTAAAAGTAGGGTTTAGGGTTTCTTGGTCCCCAAGTTCTTGATTTTCTTGAGCTCCAAGTTTCTTGAGTCTCACTCATCAATATTGAGTTTTGGGAGAATTAAGGAGGAAAAGCCCAACAAAAAAATCTACCTGACCTAAATTGCAGAACTTAAGGTCAAAGTCTATTTAATTTTCTTTCTGCGTGCCATGTATTTGGTCACTGAAAGAAGGTATATCCCAAAATCATAAAAAAGATTATTTGCTTATCACATCACACTACTGAGACAAGTCAACAAGTCTTAAATATAAGATTATCTTGTAATATTTCAAAGGTACAAGGCCATACTAAAAACCAAGTATTTAAGGGGGTACCCGTTAGTCCATCAAGCCTATACATCATTATTCATTACATCTTGGGTTGTGAGTTATGCTTGCTTGAGTTGCCAAATTTCAGGTCAGAGATGCACTTCTTTGATTCCATTCTGTGCTTGTGTTTTCTGATTTGGGTTTATACTCTAAGATTCTGACTGTGGTTTGCATGCAAACTTGAAGTCTCATTTTCTTTTTCTTCTACTATACTGATCTCTGGATTTATGTATTTGAATCCTGAATTTCTCAGGTATTCAATATTGTTAGAAATATTATAAACTAATAAAAAGCCTTCATCTACCATTATATTCTCTGGATTTTGGGTTGAATTGATTTTTTATATGGTATTAGAATTTCCGTATCCCGAATTTGATCCTTGCCGGCCCCCATTTTCTTTGTGAATTTTGTTAGCATAGATAGGCTGAACCTGATACATCATCCACCCTTCAAGCCCAATAGGCTCCCTTGTAAAAGGATGTGTTAGAAATATTATAAACCATTAAAAGTCCTCACCCACCAACTTAAGTTTTTGGGTTGAATTACTTTTTTTAAAAATATAACTAAATGTCAGAATCAGAAACTGATTTCTAGAGGTTTGTTCTTCTGCCAAAGCCATCAGTTTCAGCAAAGTGTTGTGGTTTAGTTATAACTGAGATTGAACAAAAGAAGTGTTTATATATATATATATATATATATATTCAACCGAGTATAATATTGACCTTTATTACCTGTTTCTCTTTGTCAAAACATTGGAAAAATTATAATTTATTATTCTCTAATTCTTGGTGTTTTAGTCTTTCACTTCCTGTGATGCTTGGTTTCTTGCACTTGCAAGTGAATCCCTCACCTGAATAATTTGCCGGTGTGTACAAGTTGTGAATTACAATGGAAGAAGATGATGTTTACACAAAAGATGGAACAGTAGATTACCTTGGAAATCCAGCTAATAGAAGGAAAACTGGATCCTGGAGAGCCTGCCCTTTTATCTTAGGTAATTGTGGTGTTTGTTCTAGTCCAACTGTGGTGAATGAGATATTTACCGGGAATGCTACTCACATTTTACACGAGAGTAGTTTTCTCATGTTACGTAGAGAAATCATGTGGGCCCACCATTAAAGGATAAAAAAGAAAAAGAGTAAATGGGATTTTTAAGGTTAGATAACATGAGATAATTATCTCATGAAATGAGAGTAGTATTTTCCGTATATTAATTATGAAATGCTTATCATTTCAAGCTTCAATTTACAGGAAATGAATGCTGCGAAAGATTGGCTTATTATGGGATGAGTGCAAATCTAGTGCTTTATTTTAAGAATCGGCTGCATCAGCACAGTGCTACTGCTTCCAAGAATGTCTCTAATTGGAGTGGAACATGCTACATCACACCATTGATTGGAGCATTTGTGGCTGATTCCTATCTTGGAAGATATTGGACCATTTTCTGTTTCTCAATAGTCTATTTTATTGTGAGTATGGTCTCTTCAATCTGTGCTTGATTACTAGGTTCTTGCTAAAGAAGGGATATAATTTTCTTTATGGGTTTTATTAGTCTCATTTAACATAAGATAGTTATCTTATGTTGTAAAGAGAAATTAGGTGGGTCCTACCATTATAAGAAAAAAGGAAAAAAAGAAGAAGGACTGGGGTACAAAAATCGAAGTGGGAGAAAATGAGAGATGATATCTCATGTGAAAGGACCCCCCCCCCCCCCAAACACACCAAAACAAGAGTCTCGGTATAGGGAAATCGACACAATATTTCAACTCAAAATCTTAAGGCTTGGCTTCACTCATCAAGACCTTGGCTCACCCTGGCTCCTCATCATGGGTTTGGAAGACTGAAAAATCCAAATACTAATCACCACCATCTCCATATACTCAATACACGCAGGCTCATCAACAATTAGCTTTGATACCGAGGGGAGCCCATGGTAAGGGGAGATCTACCATTATATGGGCTAAGCTAGGAACTCTCTATCAGAAATAGGTTTGTACACCACATCTCAACCAAAAACCTTAAGGTATTGGATTTATGGGTCCTTTCACGTATATGATTTCTAACCAATGTGCGACATCACTACTCACTTAGATTCTCATCCCAACACAGAGCCCCCCAAAAAAAGTTCCATAATTTTTGCTGTGAAATATCATGGGTGCAAACTTGTCCAAGTTTATATCAAAGTCTATCTTCTAGCTTGTTAAACAGCATCTAAAAGGTTCTTCCTGTTCATGAACAGGGAATGACACTTTTAACATTGTCTGCATCAGTTCCTGGCATAAAACCAACATGTCATGGTCATGGAGATGAAAATTGCCATGCTAATACTGGACAGAGTGTAGTGTGCTTCGTAGCTCTTTACCTCATAGCTCTTGGCACTGGAGGGATTAAGCCTTGTGTTTCATCCTATGGAGCAGATCAGTTTGATGATTCTGTCCCAGCTGAGAAGGAACACAAGAGTTCTTTCTTCAATTGGTTCTATTTCTCAATCAACATTGGTGCTCTTATTGCTTCTTCTCTATTGGTTTGGATACAAAATAATGTGGGTTGGGGATGGGGCTTTGGCATTCCAGCAGTAGCAATGGCAATTGCAGTGGTGAGCTTCTTTTCTGGAACTAGGTTGTATAGGAATCAGAAACCTGGAGGTAGTCCTCTCACTCGTATCTCTCAGGTGATAGTGGCATCCATAAGAAAGTACCATGTGGAAGTACCTGCTGACAAGTCTCTTTTACATGAGATTGCTGACACAGAATCTTCTATTAAAGGAAGCCGCAAGCTTGACCACACAAATGAGTTAAGGTAAAGAAATGGCAATAAATTTCTAGATGACCAATTTGTGTGTTTTGATTATTCATAATCAGAAGCAATTTTGATGTCAAACTTGAATTCTAAATTATAGGGAGGCAGGGCTTTAGTCCACATTCAAGCCATTTCACATGCTATCTTATCAAAATATGAAATCAATCCTCCTTTGTGTGATTTAACATGACCATATCATGCGAAAGGATCTCAACCATTTATAGGCAGATCAACGATTATCTTTTTGTCAATCTCTATCCAAACACATTTTATCACGTTGATTTGTCTATAAACTATTAAGATTCTCTCATATGACATAATCATGTTAAATCAAACAGGATCGATTCCCATCAAAATATGACAATCTTTATGATCACTAGATTTTCAATTGTTCAGTGAGTGTTGTTATTCTTGCAAATTGTAAAAGGGCTGTCCCAAGTGTTTCTTTTAGGAATGGACCCTCTCATGTCATTTTTTATAACATGGCCATGTGAAAAATTTCGATCATTCATTGATAGATAGACAACTATTAATGAAAATGACCATTTTCTCTTCTCAGTTTTACATGCTTTATCATTAAAATTGTGACTATTAATCTGTTAATAAATGACTGATTTTTCTCATGATGTGGTCATGTTAAGAAGAGACACGAGAGAATCCATTCCCGTTTCTTTGCCTATTAGACATTAGCCTATATTTGAGGTCAGAAAAAGGAAAATAGCCTATTGTTTTATCTAGATTTTATTCACTTTCTTATTGTTGTGTAACAGATTTTTTGACAAAGCAGCAGTGCTAGTAGAATCAGATAATCTGAAGTACTCAGCTAACCCGTGGAGACTTTGCACTGTAACCCAAGTGGAAGAGCTAAAGTCCATTTTAAGATTGCTTCCTGTATGGGCCACTGGCATTATATTTGCTACTGTCTATGGTCAAATGAGCACCTTGTTTGTGTTGCAAGGGCAAACCATGGATAAACATGTTGGAAAATCTACATTTGAGATCCCATCAGCAGCTCTTTCTATCTTTGACACCCTTAGTGTCATATTTTGGGTCCCAGTATACGATCGGATCATTGTGCCAATTGCCAGAAAGTTAACTGGACACAAAAATGGTCTAACTCAGCTTCAGAGAATGGGAATTGGTCTCTTCATATCCATATTTTCCATGGTGGCTGCAGCAGTTTTGGAGCTCATAAGGCTTAGAATTGTAAGGAGGAACAACTACTATAAACTTGATGAGATACCCATGTCAATATTTTGGCAAGTTCCTCAGTATTTCATTATAGGTTGTGCAGAAGTCTTCACATTCATTGGTCAGTTAGAGTTCTTCTATGAACAAGCCCCTGATGCCATGAGAAGCCTGTGTTCTGCTCTAGCATTACTCACAGTTGCATTAGGACAGTACTTGAGTTCTCTACTTGTAACAATTGTGACAAAGATCAGCACTAGAAATGGAAGTCTTGGATGGATACCTGATAATTTGAATTATGGTCACATTGATTATTTCTTCTGGCTATTGGCAGTGTTAAGTGTGCTGAATTTGGTAGCATTCCTTCTGGTGGCTAAGCTGTATACATATAAAAGAACTGTGGGAACTATCCGCTGAAAAGTGTGTTAAGTTGTACAATGGAATGGAGGTTTCAACACACAAGCACACAGGAAGTGTTTCCTTCACAGGTCTTATTTTTCATCTGTTTAATTAGATATGGTCAATTTTATTAGTACACTGTAATCTCCACATCAAATCGTTGAACCTTTTCAAAATGTTATGAAGTTCTTATTATTAATGTTTACAAGCATTGCGTTCTGTTAACATTCTCATTGTGTGTCAGATCTTTCTCATCATGATGCTTTCATATGATATACAAAAAGCTTACAATGTAGTTCATGATGCAATGCAGGAAGCAAAGTTAACCAATGCTTGCACAATTTCATGTAATTGTCCTACTCCACAAAGTTTCATCTCAGAAAGTTAAATTTTCTGGAGAACTCTACTTGGTTGAACCAAACAAATAAACTTATTCGCATTAGGCATTAGTTACTAGAGATGTCATGAAATTCTGTATTAATTAAATGAAATCAATAATATACCATGACTTACGTCTTAACCACAGTACATAGCATGAAACTCTTATTTCTTTCACTTTCACTCTTTTTCACTCAATCATTGCTTTCTTTGTCTTTCCATGCTAATAATTATCTATCCGGAGGATTGTGAATGTAGACTATATAGCTGTAATTAATATGAGATCAATATGCTCGTAGGAGTATATATAGAAGAGATGCCGCAAAGGGTGACAGATCATTATATATTAAAAAACTAAAAGCCAAAGAACATGAGTGTGTGCATTGGTTTAATCCACTATTTAAAGATGGGTTATGCGAAGGTAGAGAGGAGTCAAACTGTTGGGGATAAAACGATGCATCTTATCTCTTGGTATTTGAATTGTTTGCTTATCCTAGTCTATTACTATATCAGTATATTGTTATTAATAGATGATGTGGGATCCATAGAAGAACAATATCCAAATACATGCGAACTATGATTCACAAGACAACAATAACTTAATTAACCACTACTCTATGGTCCACCCTCTAATAATTAACTATAGCAATTAATCCACCATAAATTCATGATAAATTATGTTATTGGCCTAGTGCACCCAATTTAGGTGTACTAGTGTTACGGATATGGAGCAGGTACCCCAACTGCCGCCCAGGAGATCTCACTAAGAGATTCTCAAGCATCTCAACAGCTTGGAACAGTCACAGATACAGGGCGCAAAAGGCGGATGAGATCTCAACAAGAGGGCGGTTATATCCGACTAAATGGGGGAGTTCACAGGGCCGAAACCTAGGAAGGTAATCCTATAAATAAGAGCTCAAAGACCCCAGGTACTCACTTTCGGATTATTAGCTAATCTCACCCACATTAAGCACACATCACTCCTTCGTTGTAAAACCTATTGCTTATGCGCAGTGATTGGGATCTCGGCTTTAAGCCTAGTATTCAATTGACATACACTACCTCTGAGCGCATATCATACGGTATAGCAATACGGTCTATCTTGGACTTAACAACTAGGATCTTGGTAGTAATTATGTGTTGGGAACTCGGTTCCCTCAAACTCGGTTAAGCAGCCTTTGTGCGGAAGTCAATCAACAAGATCCTGGATCTCGGATCTCGGCAATTACCTCGGCCTGAACTTCACCAGGTTGGGCAGCGCAACGGAAAATCAAAAACTCAAACAGAAGAAAGAGAGAAGGAGAAACACAACCAGATTTTAACGTGGGAAAACCTTATCCAATGAAGAAGTAAAAACCCACGTGACCTAGTCCAGATAAAAAATCCACTACGAAAATAATGGTTACAAACAGGGCTAGCAATATGGGTTGGCCCGCCGAAAATGGGCCGGCCTGCCCAACCCGTTTTGACAAAATGGGCTGAATTGAGCAACCCGTCCTGTTTTATGAGTGGGCTGATGGGCTACGGGCCAACCCGCCTAAAATAAAAAAATTCATAAAAATAAAATATAAAATTCTGTACAAAAAAATTCCTAAAATTTTAAAGAAATTCATAAAAAAAAATCTGCAGCATAAAAAAATCTGCATAAAATCCTAATGTGCATATGAAAGTCCAACAAAAATTCTAAGGGTATATATGAGAAACCATAAGGAACAAAATAAAAATCAAACTCAAATACATTACTCTATTTGAATAATAAAGATTAGTTACATTCAGCGGTCACCATCCTTGCAAAAGTAACGAGGTGCTTTTCGGTCAAACAGGAATAGTGATCCAACTGGGAAAAAGCAATAGCAGTTAGCAAATAATGTCAAAGATTTCTAGAATCGAAGAAAAACTTTTTGGTGTAGAGCGCTTTCATGTGGGTCAGTGGACAGTGGGTGCCTGATTGTTTGCGTATGTGAAAAAAATGTTTTGATAATTTGATCTTATTTGGGTAATATAAGATAAATAAATAAAATGGGTTTGTCGGGCTAGCTCGCCGGGCTGATGGGTTTGGCGGGGCGGGTTTAGCCGGCTGGTGGGTTGAAAAACTCAACCCACCCTACCCCATTTGGTAGGCGGGGCGGGTTCAGCCCATTTTGCCAGCCCTAGTTACAAAGAATCAAGATTCACCAATGTGGTGGTTAACATAACCTCTCAAACAATAGTGATAGTCAAACTCCCCTAGCAATGTCTCATTTAAACTCTCTCTAGAGATCTCTCAAATACAAAGCATAAAGTTTTGCTCAAATAATTTTCTCTCAAATATCTAATCTCTTTCCTTCACCTAGCCTCCACCCACAACTATTATATATATATATATATATATATATATATATATATATATAGGAGGTGGAATTTAGGGTTAGGGTTTTTAGGAAACCCCTCAATGGGCTTGGACTTAGCATTGAAGGAGGAAGCCCAACAAATCTCCCCCCCGACTTTAATACATCGGCTTTAGCATCAACTCGGCTCCTTCACGGCAGTCTTCAAATTTCCTTGCTGGAATTGGCTTCGTCATCATGTCGGACCAATTTTGATCAGTGTGCACTTTGACGAGTTCGAGCTCTCCACCTTCCACCAGTGATACCTCACATCAATGTGCTTAGTGCGGGAGTGATAGGTCGAATTTCTCGCAAGATGAATTGCACTTTGATTGTCACAACCCAGCTCGTACTTGTCTTGATCATGGCCGAGTTTCATGATGAACTTCTTCATCCATAGCATCTCTTTGCTTGCCTCAGTCGCGGCAATGTACTCAGCCTCGGTTGTCGATAGTGTAACACATTTCTGAAGTCTTGATTGCCAAGAGACAGCTCCTCTGGCAACTCTCATGATGTATCCCGTCGTCAACTTCCTCTAGTCAAAATCTTCCCCTAAATCTGAATCTGAGTAGCCTTGCAACTCGGCTTTGCCTTCTCCAAATCGGAGACATAGGTTGGTCGTACCTCGGAGGTACTTGAAGATCCACTTCACTGGTTCCTGTGCTCTTTGTCGGGTTTTGACAAATACTAGCTTACCATTCCAACAGCATACGCCAAGTCGGGTCTAGTGCAAACCATTGCATACATCAAGCTTCCAACGGCTGATTGGTACGAGACCTTCAGCATCTCATCTTTGCCTTCATCGGATCTCGGACATTGCTTCTGGTTCAACTTTATGTGTTCGGCTAGGGGGTTGCTCACTATTTTGGCTTTATCCATGCTGAGTCTCTTCAGAATCTTCTCAATATACTTCTCTTGACTCAGCCACAGTAGCGTATTTCGTCTATCTCGGATAATCTTGATTTTGAGTATCTGCTTTGCAGGGCCGAGGTCCTTCATTGCGAAGGACAAGCTCAACGCTTTCTTCAGGGCGGCTATCCTCGATTTGTCTTTCCCTACAATAAGCATGTCGTCAACATATAACAACAACATCAGAAAATCTCCCACCTCATACCTCTTCATAAATACGCAGTGGTCATTTTCTGTCTTCTCAAACTTGTGATCAGTCATAAAGAATTCAAATTTCTTGTACCATTGCCGAGGTGCTTGCTTCAAGCCATGAAGGCTCTTCTTCAACCGACATACCAAGTCTTCTTGGTCTGGAGCTCGGAACCCTTCAGGTTGCTCCATATATATCTCTTCTTCTAAATCACCGCGAAGAAATGCCATCTTCACGTCCATTTGTTCTACCTCGAGGTCCATCGAATTAGCCATGGCTAACATGGTTCAGACCGAGGTCATTTTCACCACAGGAGAAAAGATCTCCTCAAAGTCTACTCCTTTCTTCTGATTGCATCCTTTCACTACAATTCGGGCTTTGTATCTCGACTTCTTCTCGTTCTCTTTATTCTTTATCTTGTAGACCCATTTATTTTTCGAAGGTCGTCTTCCTTCAGGCAACTCGGTCAACTCATAAGACTGATTCTCATGCAGAGACTTCATCTCGTCTTGCATCGCCTTTTTCCATTCTTTTTTCTCTGAGCTCATCACAGCCTCACCGTCTTCAGCTACAACGGTGTATTCATTAGGTGGGTACCTTTTAGAGGATCTTCTTTCTCTAGTTGGATATCTCGGCTGATCTTCAGTTTGAGAACCTGGTTCATCATTCTCATCCCGGATCTCATCATCAACTCGGACCTCAGTGTCTTGGTCATCATCAGCTTGTTGTTGGTCATCAATATCTTCATTCTCATGATTTTCTCCCCCTGCTTCATATCGGACAAGAGGAACGAGTTCTTCGCGTCTGACAGTAACTCGGACTTTGGGCTTCGAGATGTCATGAATGTTCTCATCTTCATGAAAGATCACATTTAGGCTTCTCACGATCTTCTTATTGATTGGATCCCAAAGTCAGAACCCGAACTCACATATCGGCGAACCAAGATAAATGCATTCTTTAGTCTTCGCATCAAGTTTAGCCCTTTCATCTTTAGGAATATGCACGAAAGCTCGGCATCCAAACACTTTCAATTGATTATAGGCCGCTTTCCGACCTATCCATAGTTCTTCTGGAATTTCTCCTTCAAGTGGCCGTGATGGTGAGAGGTTGATTAAATCAACAGCAGTTCTGAGGGCTTCTCCCCAGAATGATTTCGGCAATCCGAAATTGGATAGCATACTTCGGACCTTGTCTTCAATAGTCCGGTTCATTCTCTAAGCAAGTCCATTCAACTATGGAGTCTTGGGGGGCATCTTCTCAAGTCGGATCCTGAACGCTCTGCAGTATGCATCAAAAAGGCCGCAATACTCACCACCATTGTCAGATCTATCCACCTTCAATTTTTCTCCGGTCTCCCTTTCAACCGTAGTATGAAACTCTTTAAAGGATTGGAGTACCTGGTCTTTAGATTTCAACAAATATACCTACACTTTACTGGAGTGGTCATCAATGAATGAAACAAAATACTGAGCTCCTACAAGAGATCTCTCCGACATAGAGAAAACATCAGTATGGATGAGGTCAAGAATATACCTGTGTCTTCTGGGTTGATCCGATTTCACGAAAGAAACCCGGTGCTGCATTCCAGCTAGGCAGTGCGTGCAACTTTCCAATGCTTGGCCTTTCAACCCGGTCAATAATCCTTTATTGTTCAGGATTTGGAGCCCTTTCTCACTCATATGGCCGAGGCGCTTGTGCCATAGCTCCAAGCTAGGTTCATATCGGACGGAATTGGCTTCTCCGTCATTGATCTTTCCTTGCATCACATACAAGGAGCCTTCCTTCTTACCTCAGGCAACAACCAAGTTTCCCTTGGCCAGCTTCCAACTAACACTACCGAAATAGTTCACTAACCCGACATCATCAAGTTTTCCTACCGAGATTAGGTTAATTCGCATGTCGGGAACATGCCTTACATCTTTCAACACAAGTCGGCACCCAACATCTGTGGTTAGGGTCACATCACCGAAACCAACAATCTTGCTGGTTACTTGATTTCCCATCTTCACGACTCCAAAATCACCACCTCGGTAAGAGGAGAAAAACCTTTGTGTGGAGTAACGTGGAAGGAGGCACCAGAGTCAACAACCCAGGTGCAGTCATCATATGCAACATTCAAATAATTATCCTCACTTTGGAGGAATATATTGGCATCCGGGTTGGCAGCCACCGCAGTGGTGCTCTTGTCTTCCCTATTCGTGGGAATAATCTGAATCGGCTTCATAGAGCCGTTCTTCTCGTTATTCTGCAGGGTCCAGCAATCTGCTTCTTATGACCTGTCCTTCCACAGTAAAAATAATTCAACTCATATTTCGGTTTTGACTGACCTCTAGACTTTTACTTCTGTCACGACCTCTTGCCCGACTCTTACTTCTACCCCGAAAGTTGGATTTCCCTTTGTTCTCAGCAACACTGGCCTCAGACGTGTTCGAAATACCTCGTTCTCTTCTCCTAGGTTCTTCGCTCAGGAGGCTGTCTGTCACGACATCCATTTTCAATTTTCCATCTGGAATCGAATTACTCAAGGTCACTACCAGAGTATCCCAACTTTCTGGCAGCGAGCTCAACAGCAGCAAAGCCTGCATCTCGTCATCAATTTTCATCTCAGCCTTTGACAGCTGATTCAAAATACCTTTGTAGGTGTTGAGGTTTTTAATCATGCTCATGTCGTCCTTGTATTCCAGCTTCACAAGTCGGCGAATCAGGTGTGTTTGTTACTGGGAGTCTTCATTTGAATCATGGACTCCAGCTTCGTCCACAACTTGTACGCATTCGTCGACTCGGACACGTGCTCAAAGAGGTTATTGTAAATGTATTTTCTGATTGTAGCTACCGCCTTACGACTCTGGATCTCCCACTTCTTATCGGTCTTACCTGCCGGTTTCTCATCAAGGACAGTGGGCTCATGTAAATCTTTGCAGTAAAGGTGATCTTCCATTATCGGTCTCCAATACATGAAATTATCTGCGGTCAGCTTGAACATATCTCCATTATGGGTTATACCACTGGTCTCCATCTCGTCTCCCTCAGAACCCATTGAACTCGGGCTTCGATACCACTGTTGGGAACTCGATTCCCTCAAGCTCGGCTAAGTAGCCTTTTCGCGGAAGTGAATCAACAAGATCCTGGATCTCGGATCTCGGCAATTACCTCGGCTCCTAACTTCACCAGGCTCGGGCAGCGCAGCGAAAAATAAAAAAGCGCAAACAGGAGAGAATAGAGAGAGAAGGAGAAATACAACTAGATTTTAACATGGGGAAAAACCTTCTCCGACGAAGAAGTAAAAATTCACGGGACCTAGTCCAGATAAAAAATCCACTACGAAAATAATGGTTACAAAGAATCAAGATTCACCAATGTGGTGGTTAACATAACCTCTCCAAACAACGGTGATAGTCAAACTCCTCTAGAGATGTTTCACTTAAACTCTCTCTAGAGATCTCTCAAATACAAAGCATAAAGCTTTGCTCAAACAATTTTCTCTCAAATATCTAATCTCTCTCCTTCACCTAGCCTCCACCCACAACTAATATATATATATATATATATATATATATATATATATATATATATATATATATATATGGGGCAGGATCATGGTGATATTCGGTGTAAGAATTATAAGTCTTACACCAAATCTTAACCATTAATTCTGGATTTCTTGAATGGTCTAGATTTATTAGGTTGACTCATTAATTAATTTTTAATTCTCAATAAATCTCAACCAAACTAGTAATGCACGGTAAAATTGAAAATTTAAGATTTGGTGTAAGAATTTTTCTTACACCGGGTGTAAGTTGATCCTATCCCTATATATATATATATATATATATATATATATATATATATATATATATATATATATATATATGTGTCTATAGATCATTTTAAACCAGTGTAAGTTACACTCTCAATCTTGTCCGTTAATCCCACTATATCTAGGGCTCTAATTTC
>JAVKPL010007987.1:0-32135 GCA_032173675.1 Gastrolobium villosum | reverse complement strand
TTCCGCTCACTTTATAAGACCTAAATATATATATATATATATATATATATATATATGTGACAAGTCAGAAAAGGTTCCATACAAATCCTATAATTTTCAAGTCATTTCCATGATTCCCATTCTTGTATTTTATTTGATTTAGCAAGCATTCAAGATTAATAGTTCACTGCATAACTTTTTATTCCAACCATTGCTAACAAACAAAAATCTTCAAGGCTGCATACTCATACACCAATTCGGTTCTGCCCACTAAATGGAGTGCCATTCTAAATAGCCAAGTTAACAATTTAAAGACCACCCATGATGCATACCACCCACCGACGACAAATAATTTCCCAAAGTCTCTTATATTAAAGCAACATGACTAGAGTGGTGTTTGCATAATACATTTTACTAAAGGTTAACCATTAAACGTTTCCCAGGTCCCCAACACACACACACACACACACAGCCTCGGTTATTAATAAATTGGGACTCAAAATATTACCTTTACCTACTCACATCACTTACTCATGAAAATTGATATTTTAGCATATCATCTTCGGTTTCCCACTTATAAACCAACTAACTTTCTGACTTCACACTACTTTATTATACCCATAATTACATGGTTTAGGAGGTACCAATGATACACACCGCCTGCCTCCTATATGACTAGCTAACAAAGACAAAATCCTATATAGTTTCCTCACCTAATCCGTTAGCATCTCAACAAAGGAAGCATAAGGTTTTATGTTCACATGGCAACTTTTGGGCTTTAAGGTGTTCTAGAAGAAATAAGGGCAAGGTGTCCACTAACTTCCTTTCGAGGGACAAGGTGCAGGTGCATAAGTGCATCATTATTTTCCAAGTCTAGTAACACTATGTGCGAAAACTATGCCCCCCACACTTGAGCAGCAAAGATTAAGGGCAAAACCGATTGTCTACCACAGCTAAGCAGACCGAGAAGGTGGAAAGAAAAGCCACATAAAAACCAGAACTTATACAACATGGATGCAGCCACAACCAATCAAGGAAGAAGAGAAGAATACAAGAGCTTTGAGCTTACCTTCTTGTCTACACACTCAGAATTCCAACCGAGCAAAATGAGTCAGCCATGAGTTTTGCTCTTCACTCCTAGACAGCGCACAAGGAAGTAGAAAATGATGTTGGTTTTGGTCCCAAGCTCTACAAGATAGGTCTTTGACTGAACAAGGGATGGAAGAAAAGAATGTAAGTTGGTTTTCTAAACTACTTACTTGCTGCCACAAGGTCGAATCAGAGTAAGGGAGAAATATGCTTAAGTGTCTTGTTATGTTCTTACGGTTTGAAGGTTTGAGTCTCAATATCTTGTTCTTCTTCTTATGGTTACTTATAGCCAAGGGAGGTGAAAAGGAGAGATGAGGTTAGGTGTCTTATGCAAGAGTTCGAGGCTAAGGAGATGACTAGAGTTTCCTTAAGGTCACTCCTAAGACTGCTCACGGTCAAAGGAGATCAAGAGTGTGTTTGGAGTAGTTGGCTTCCCTCAATGATGTTCATAGTTCAGGGAAAAAGGAGGAATGCCACTTCTGACTTGTCTTCTCAATCAATCACTCACGACCAAGGGAAAGAGGGAAGTAGTTAGTTTGGTTAGACAAGTTGAAATCTGACTATACAATCTGCACAAGGGAGAGTAAGAGAAAGGAAACTTGGAAAACTTAATAGAAGCATAACACAAGTCAGAAAAGTTGGCTTGAGTCTCCTCTCTTAGGGCGCGCACAGAGAAGGAAGGGAGGGTTTTCTGCTCCAAATAAGAGGCATGCCTACTGACCACATATGTCTCTAGGATACGTGTAACATATTGCTGCACTAAGTCATCAAGAGTGACAAACATCAGCTCTTTCTTTCTGCCCAAGACAGCGCATGCTACAAGGGAAATGATGGCTGAATGGTTGACAAGCAAAGACATGTTCAGGGGCTGCAAGGGATCAGGTGTCAGCGCATGCATGCATGATCTGTGGGGCTGCAAAGTCAGAATCAGAGGGTGCTTGTGTGGCTGCAAAATGACAGCAAAAAAAATCAAGATTTGCCATGCCTTATGCGCACAAGGGCTGGTGTGGTTTGATGGTGATGGATGAGGATGGTTTTGGTCAAACATGCAGAACCTTTCCTTCTCCCAATGTCCTATGCGCACAAAGAGGGAAAGCTTTGATGGTGATGGATCAAACATGTAGCAATTTCTTCTTCTCACAATGTCCCATGCGCATAAGGTTGGATGGTGAAGGATGAGAATTTGCAGCAGCTTTTCCTTACACAATGCAGCAAGGAGGCGTGATAGCAAGGCAAGGGACATCAACCAAGAACCAAGGACAACTCATGCGCATTGGGTTGAAGGCTTTGATGGTGAAAGGTGAGAGAAGCTTGGTCAAACATGCAGAAGCTTTTTTTTTTCTTCTCACAGTCCACCAGGATGGCAGCGCTTCAGTCTTTGCTAGAGAGTATAAGCAAACAAAATTCACTCTATCCAACACATCATGCGCAGGGAGGGATAAGGAGTCATGTGAAGAAAGTGCTTTGGGGGGATGCATAAAGAAGGAAACACTCAAGGGTCCCAAGGTTGGTACAAGGTGGCGATTAGGAAGTGTAAATACAAGCTGAATTTTTATTTGTACCTTAAACACACAATTTAGGAGCTGTGTACAGCCCAAACAAAACGCAAGAAGGGAGGGGTAAAAAGGGAATGTTGGGTTGTTAAAGTCATGGGTTCTAGGGCCCAAGTCCTAAGTAAATGGGTTCATACAAGTCCAATTGATTTAATTAGGAATTAATCCAATCCTTCTAACTTTTATGCAACTCTAATTATTTACTAAAGATTTACTCCTTACTTAAAATTAATGGTGTACTTTTAAATGAGTACATAATTCTAGATAACCGTATGCTCCCTATAAATTCTATTTAATTGATTCCTATAACTAAAATTTCACATGCACAAAATAGGCACTTGCCTTCCATGGTACTACCAATAAATCCTTAATTTAAAATTTTAATTCCGTTCTAGAGCAACCATATATAATTCGCATATACGTATTCTACCCTATTGCTAATTGCAATTTTAATAAGTTCTTAATTAGACGGGACGTTACAGCCAATCTGTCCAAAAGTACGAAATATAACAAATAAATTAAAATAAAACTAAAACTTGGCTTTGGGCCACTTAAGTAATGGGGTTTTAATTTAAATGACAAGTCTAATAATAAAATAAAATTTCAGCAAAACGTGTCAATCAGACAACTGTGGACCGAGATATGGCCAAAATACAGAAGTAACGTAAAGCTGAAAAATTTTGACGAAAATAAATTAAACCCAATCAAAAACTAAAAATGTAAATTAACTCAAAACATCATTATTTTATTCAAATAAATCCTAAAAATACTAACCAAGAGTAACAAATAAGTGCAATAAAATATGAGTTATCACGCTGATAGCGCCAATGTCGCGCCAGTAGCGTGTTGGATTAAGTCTTGTGTTTTTTTGTGCTTCTCAATTGGAGGCATTTCATACTCTTACTATTATGGCAGGAGTGGCTAATGTTTTTTTTCCATTAAAAAATGTGTTACCCATTATATGCTAATTAAATACAAGTCAAAGAACAAAATAGTAAAACAGTGGTATTGCCAGCATATTCAGAAGCCATAAGGCGGAGGAGCACCCTCAGCCATTGCAAGAGCTTTTTTTTTCTTAATTCATTTGAAGTATTGCCTAAAATATATATATAATGTTGCTGGAGCATACCTCATATGTGCATTTAAAGAAAATAATGAAGGTCATTAAAATTAAAAAAACAAACAAAAAGGAAAAAAATCGTGAAGAATAAATATAATAAGCGCATGTAATAAATGCAAAGTAGGATTCCTTTTTATAAATATTTAATTTTCAATAAAGAAACCTAAAAGTGGTAATAATTAAAACGGTAATAAAAAAATAGAATATCGTTATCATGAAAATCAAATCAAATCAAATTTCAATATTAGATTTAATAAATCCAGCTAATCAATGCAGAATAACAAGTGAGGTTCAAATTCTATAAATTATACCACTTCATCTCCTCTGAAGTAAACTTTCTCTTTCTATCTACATATCTCTCTCTCCTCCCTCTCTTTGTCTCTCTTTACATCTGTTTGCCAAGAATGGTTGCTTTTTTCTTAATAGTGACTCTAGTTTTTTTCTTTTTGTATATAATAGAGACTCTGGTTTTGAAAGCTCAACGTGAAAAGATGCTTACGGACGACGACGTTTTGGGCTTAAATCCATTCAACCTGAACATGCAAAGAAGCAATGTCCAATCTCGTGCGCAATTGGGTTACAACCACAACATGCATATAAGCAATATCCAATCTCGTGCGCAATTCGGTCACAACCAAAACATGCAAAGAAACAATGTCCGTTCTCGTGCGCAATCGGGCTACAACCAAGACGTGCAAAGAAGTAATATCCGATCTCGTGCGCAATTGGATTACAACCACAACGTGCAAAGAAACAATATCCAATCTCGTGCGCAATTGGGTCACAACCAAAACATGCAAAGAAGCAATATCCGATCAGGTGCCCAATTGGGTTACAACCACAACACGCAAAGAAGCAATATCCGTTCTCGTGGTGAGTTGGGTTACTACCAAAACATACAAACAAGCAATATCCGACATCTTCGTGAGTTGGCTCACTACCATAACATGCAAAGCAACAATCGCCGATCTCGTAGGGAATTGGGTTACATCGAAACCATGCTAAATAGCAATGTCCGATCTCGTGGTGAGTTGGGTTACAACCACAACATTCAAAGCAGCAATATCCGTTCTTCTTCCATCACAGATTGTTCTATTTGTCTCACGGATATTGGGTCAAGAGCAATTGGCTTGCCTTGCTCACACGTGTTTCATCGCGATTGCATCACAAAGTGGCTAACGATTCGCAATACATGTCCTTTATGTAGATGTAGTGTCTTGTCTAGGAATGATTAAGTAAACATAACGTACGCTATTTATGCATTCTTGGTCTTTGTTTCAGAGCTTGTGGCTAGCTTGTCTCTTAAATTTTTGTATTGTTCTAGTTCAGTTACTTTTCTTTGGAGTAAGCTGTCTGGGATTTTTGGAGAGTATTGCTCTGTCCCGTGGATTCGTATGGTTTCCTTTTAATTAGCTTTAGAGGTTGTCATTCTTGAAAAAAATCTTGGTTTTTATTTTGTCAAAATGTTTGCATCTTTCTTTGTAATATCCGTTTAATTAGTTTTAATCTTGATTTACTTTTTTTTTCTTGTATTGCATTTGGAAGAGTTATAAGCTTATGCAAAATCTTCACTCTAGAATCTAAAAAGCCTTCTGTTGTATGTAATGACTGGTGTTTGATCTTATACAGATCAATGTTGACACAAAAGATGACATAACATGAACATGATATATTTTTATACAAGGTGAAGAAAGAGAGGACCAATCATATGATCGGATTTTTGCTTCTGGCGCTAAAAATCAAGAGGGAAATAAATATTATAAATAGTGGAACATATTTTATGAATATTTTGAAATTTCCCACTGCTAAAGGAATTGATTTTCTTATTGCTAATGTAGCAGCTGTCTATAATGGATATTTTATGAAAATCTATTTAAGGAAATTTTGTGTAAAATTATTAATTTATTATAATTGATTTACACAATTTTCCATCAATTGATTTAAACAATTAATAATAGTAATTATTTACTATATATTAATGCAAATCTAAGTTAAATCGATAATCGTTAACTACTAGAATTATTATCTTTAACAATTATAATAATGTATTAATTAATAATTTTAATAATTTAATATTTGAGGTTATTGAATGTGAGGATACGGATCTCCTCCTAGTATATTATCATAGAAAAAATTTAACCTTGAATCATGTATATCATTATAAAATACCAAACAATATGAAATCAAAATTGGGATTATGCGTACCTTATTGGATCATCACAAAGCCAAAAGAAAGAAGGGACTACATGCCAGATCTTCCTCTCTATCACCTATTTCGATAAAGGCAGCCTCAGCGATGAGAGCATGATGGCTTATGGAGTTTAACTCCAGTATAAATAGGCTAGAGAGAGGACCTAGCTAATAACCCAGAGAAGAGTCTGTGCCCATCTGTGCCCATGGGTCCACCCATCATGGAAAACCAGCGTCACACAAGAGCCTATTACTGTCCAACTATGCCCAATAACATCAGATGCCAGAAGCCCAATCAAATGTGATCGCAATAGGCTTAGTTACAATATTTATATTGGAATATCCATTAACCCAATTAATATTAAAATACAAAACTAATTAATTAATATTGCCCATAAAATAAAATTTCTAACATTCTACTAGTTGGTCTATATTAATTAATTTAATATTATTTTGAAAATCTTTTTAATATTATTTTGACAGTATAGCAAAAGGGTTTTATGTTTATTATGTTGTAGGAAAAGTGATTGTGTAATGTTATAGAGATTCGTTTTGCGTGCCATATTTTTTTCTTTTTCTTTTGTTTTAAAATGTGTGGGCCCCATAAAATATTGTTTGTGGAGGAATAGAGCTGTCAAAACAGCCCCCAGCCCGCGGGCTGGGCCCTATAGCCCCAAGTTTTAACCCCCTTTTTTTTTTTTTTTCAGCACACATATGGGAGGGTTATTTTTTACCCTAGCCCCATTAACCCTCATTTCTTTTGGGTTAGGGTGGGGTTAACCGCGGACCAGCCCACTCTTTTTTTTTCTAAACCCTAAAACCCCAATTTCTCATTTCTCTCTCTGGTTTTCTTCTTCCAATTTCTTCTTCTTCACGCGTTCTTCTTCTTCGCAATTGATACACTTCCTCAAGCAGTTTCTTCATCGTCATTAAGGCTTCCATCTCTTCAATTTTCTCCTTCATATTCTTCTTCATTGTCTTCGTTGTCACTTGCAGCACGGTTGAACCATAAGGGTCTGAAGATGATGGGAATCAGAACCAGTGTTGTAGCCATGCCAGAGTCCCCCAAGAACACCGTGCTTGACGCTTGTTACTGGAGCTGGTGGTCGCACATGAGCAAACTTTCTGTTCTATGCTTTGATGGGTTTTCCTCAAATTCTTTGTTTTCTTGCTATGGAAAGAGAAAGAGATAGAGAATTTGGACTAGAAAATGACATTTCAGGTTTAGCTTATTCTTTTTAATTGAGGTTTTAATTGAGGTTCAGTGATTTGTAGGTTGTTGGAATTTATAAATTTAGTGGTTGTGAATATGGGTTTTGATAATCTAGATGCATTGATATTTCTAACGCAGGGTTAATGTTTCTAAATTTACTTTAACTGAAAAATTCTGATATTTTTTGTGGGTTCTGTTAGTACTGTAAATGTATAAGGATTTGTTTACAATGTGGCTTTCTAAGACAAACTGAAGCTGTCCAAATAGAAGAACACTATCTATGTGGAGTAAAGGATGATGATACAACATGATATATAGCTTTTGTATATATGTATGCAATTTAATTATCTTAAGTTCTCAACCATTTTTTGAGTAAGGATAATGTTACAGCATGACATATAGCTTTTGTATATATGTATGCAATTTAATTATCTCAACCATTTTTTGAGTGAGGATAATGATACAACATGATCACTTGCAACTTAATTCATGGTAGAGAACATGCCAGGACCTTCTTTGAGTGAGGAAGATGAGATTGAGGGTGGGAATGAGAATGAGGAAGGTGAAGGTGATAATGTTGACGGTGATGGAGGTCATACGGTGGAGGAGCCTAAAACACTAGAGAAAGTTCTGGAAAATGTGCAAGAGCTAGATCAGATAACAGAGGCAAAGCATATTGAACATTCAAAGACAGCACCTGCTGAGTTTAGAAGAGCAATTAAGGTTGTTCCAAGTGTTACTCTGATGCAGATTCTCACTTTCCTTGATGATCATTTTTTGAAGGCTTTAGATAGTGCACAAGAAGTTACCAAGATGGTTGAGGCCACTAGGTTGCATTATCATTCCAATTTCGCTGATAATCGGGGTAATTAATTCCTTGTGTTGTGTTGTGTTGTGTGTGTATCATTTTAGTTGATATTGTAGCTACAGTTGAAGTTTAACCTCTTTAATTGCTAGTTGGACATGAATGGTTGAGCTAATTTTGGACTATATATGTATGCAATTTAATTATCATTTTTTCCCTGTATTTCTATGCAATTTTGGACTACATCTGTTGGAGGGTTATATAGCTTTTGGCCTTTTGCAGGGGGAAAGTCCTTGAGGTTTTAAAAAACTGGCCTGAGAGGAGTATTCAAGTTATTGTTGTAACTGATGGTGAGCGGATTTTGGGACTTGGGGATGTTGGATGTCGGGTATTTTTGTAGGGGAATCAAACTCCTTACAAAAGTAGATGATATAAGCCTTTTCAATTTCTGTTTGATAATATATGACTAATGAACAGTCTTGATCACTGCTTGATAATATATGAATACTTTTGCATTTCAGGTTCCTCCAAATTCAACAGAACCATTAGGAATACTTTTGCATTTTACTCTTAAAAGTGTTGGTAAAATAGAGTTGATTTTTGGCCCGCGGGCTGGCCCTAACCCGTGGGGTTATATGATTTTTTGGCCCGTGCAGGCTGTTTGATATGCGGGCTTTTTGGCACTGGCCCGGGCGGGCGAGGGCCTAACGGGCCGGGCTGGATCAGTCCACAACACAAGAATCTTTTCAAAATCTTGAAAAAGTCACGATTGAAGCAGAGTCTTCTTCCATCACAGATTGTTCTATTTGTCTCACGGAGATTGGGTCGAGAGCTATTGGCTTGCCTTGCTCACACGTGTTTCATCGGGATTGCATCACAAAGTGGCTCACGATTCGTAATACATGTCCTTTATGTAGATGCAGTGTCTTGTCTAGGAATGATTAAGTAAACATAACGTACGCTGTTTTTGCATTCTTGGTCTTAGTTTCAGAGCTTGTGGCTAGCTTGTCTCTTAATTTTTTGTATTGTTCTAGTGGGTTTAGGGGAAAAAGGTGTGGGTTTAACCTTGGGCTGAACTTGATGGATCCAAAAGCCATCCTTGGGCCATTGGCCACATGTAACATCTCGCATAATTAGTAAAATACATAAGTACTACATGCTATAGGTACATGTGTAGAATTCGGATGTATGGTTTATGTGTAATGACTTGTGAATTGTTTGACCTTTATCCTTGGATGAGACTAAGGTAATTAATTAAATTAAACCATAGGAGGGTACATAAGTAGACATGTGAATTTAATCATATGAGTAATGTGAGTGTGTGTTAGAAGGCTTTAGTGCTTAGTGGACTTTGGTAGTGGGCTAGTGTGTGTATGGACTTGTTACTATTGGACTTGTGTGATTGGATCCTTTTGTGTGTGTGGTCAATGGCCCAAGGATGGCTCTTGGATCAAGCTAGTTCAGCCCAAGGTTGTGTCCACCCTTATCTCCCCTAAGCCTTGTCCAACAAGGTTGTTTGTGCACCAAGGAACTTGCACATGGCAAGATGCATTTCACTCTTCTTTCCATGCGCATAAGAGAGTAACTAGGACCATGAAAATCTGCCAATTTTTCCCTCTTGTTGACCGCCACCTCACCTTGTTTATGCATCACTTGATTTAAACCTCATTGCATGGAAGACACATGTACCATTTAGCATGATTTTAGGCTGCATTCTTCTCCTCTTAGGCGCACATGTAGAGAGTCTTGGTGCAGATTTTTTTTATGACACAAATCTAACTTGAGTGTTGACCAAGTGAACCACCTTACACCTCCCATCATGAGGCTGCCATGTGCAGATTTTTGCAAGCTTTTTGCAGCCCATCATGAGTCAAACCTGCCCTTGCTTCCACATGCATCATAGTAGGGTCTTGGGGCTGCATCTTCATCATTTTATGCAGCTCCAAATCAGAGTCTAGGCTGCCACAAATGACACTTCCTTTCCACTCCTCTAGGTGCGCAAGTCATGGCTGTTGTGCAGAGAAAAATTCTGACTTAGGACAGCTTTTAAATCTGAACTTATCTCCCTCACTTCCTTGCATGTGCATAGAGTAATTTAGAAGCAAACCCTTTGCTTGTTCAACCCTTGTATGCAGCCCCATCCCCTCAAGTAATCAGAATTTTTCATGATGTTAAATCATTGCAACCTCCTCCCTTCTCCCCTTATTTATGCGCACAAGAGGGGGCTGCCCCCATTCACTTGGGCAGCCAACTCCTCTCCCCTCTCCCACACACTCTAGTTGAACATTGCAAGAACCTTAGGAGGAAGAAAGACCAAGTGCAGCCAACATCCCCTCCTCCTCCTCACTCTCTAGCCGCACCAACAAGCTTCCTTGGAGCAAGAAGACTTTGCCAAGCCAACTCCCTCCTTCCCTCACCTTCAAACCGTGACTCAAGACCTCCTAGCAAGTGTAGTTTCCTCCTCACTTTCACCTCACTGTTCAGTCTTGATCCCTCACATTTTGGTGGCTGTCCAAGTTGTTTCTCCTCATCTTTGTTTGCGCATAGGACATCCTAGGAAGAGAGGACTTGTTGTGAAGTAGAGCTAGTAAGGGTGTGGTGAAGTGTGTGCTTCAAGAGGTAGGCCTTGAACTTAGAACACTTTTATTGTGTAACCATGTGTGTATGCTTAAATGTCTCCTTGATTATGTGTGGTTTTGGATTCAAGTATGAGCATGATAAAAGTAGAATGGTGGTATGCATAAAAATCTCATGGTTATGTTTAAGCTCATACCACTGTTTTCTAATATGGATATGCCACTGTTTTGAAGAGAAATGTGCCACTGTTTTCCTTTGAATGTGCCACTGTTTTGAAGATGAAATGCCCACTGTTTCGGTCCCCCAAAATCACCATTCAAATGCCACTGTTTCTGCACATTACATGCCACTGTTCTGCACATATATGCCACTGTTTCTGCACATATATGCCACTGTTTCTGCACACATATGCCACTGTTTCTGCACATTATATGCCACTGTTTCTGCACATTATATGCCACGGTTTCTGCACATATATGTCACTGTTTTAGTGCTCCCTAAGCCACTGTTTTTATGCATAAAATGCCACTGTTTTAGTCATCAAATGCCACTGTTTCTATGCATAAAATGCCACTGTTTTTATGCATAAAAGGCCACTGTTTTAGTCATCAAATGTCACTGTTTCCATGCTTAAAATGCCACTGTTTTTATGCATAAAAGGCCACTGTTTTAGTCATCATATGCCACTGTTTTTATGCATAATATGCCACTGTTTTAGTCATCATATGCCACTGTTTATATGCTTAAAATGCCACTGTTTTTATGCATAAAAGGCCACTGTTTTAGTCATCATATGCCACTGTTTTTATGCATAATATGCCACTGTTTTAGTCATCATATGCCACTGTTTATATGCATAAAATGCCACTATTTTTATGCATCAAATGCCACTGTTTTAGTCCATAATATGCCACTGTTTCAATGTCCAAAAACCATGATTTATGCTACTGTTTTAATGCTCAAAAAAATGTACCATTCATGCCACTGTTTCTGCCACTGTTAATACCACTGTTCTGCCACTGTTTTGAAGTCCAAAGTGCCACTGTTTCTGTTTTAAAACGTTCACTGTTTTGCTGCTGTAAACACTGCTGTATGCTCACTGTTTTGCTGCTGTAAACACTGCTGTATGCTCACTGTTTTGCTGCTGTAAACACTGCTGTATGTTCACTGTTTTGCTGCTGTAAACACTGCTGTATGCTCACTGTTTTGCTGCTGTAAACACTGCTGAATGCTCACTGTTTTGCTGCTGTAAACACTGCTGTATGCTCTCTGTTTCTGCTGTAAATAGCCACTGTAAATGATTAGTTGTAATTGATTTAGGTGCGCTTAAGAAGAGATACTTCGCTGCTGTTTGGTAATATTTAAGGCACGCAAAGGTAAGTGTCAGGCGATGATGCCTAATGTGACTATTGACTACTGGTATAAAATTGTGACATGATGCTCCATATGCCGTAAAAATATTATGTTCCATTATAATGAAAGGAAACTGCCAAAAATGTGCCGTGATGGCTATATGACTATGAGGTAAAGACGTTATGTGGCAGCATAACGCATATGAAAGGTATATAAGCATGCATCTTACATCATACCGCATTTTTACGCCTTGTGTGTGAAAGCATAGCATGACATGCATGTATCAAGATCATATAGGCCTTGTGTAGAATAGTTATGTACAGGATCATGTGTTTGAGCAAGCATCATATAGGCATCCCCAAGGTACCGGGGTATGGGACACTTGGCATCAGTCCGCATAGGCCCACAGTTGGAATCCATATGGAGCTCAGGTGCCAAGGGTATATTTGATTCCACTGTGAAGTGCGCGCACGACGGTGCTAAAAGCGCAAAGGAAAGGCGTTATATACGCAATATATGAATATGATAAAAAGGAAAAGGAAAAGGAACAAGGATATGTTGAAGTGACTGTTTATGATTTTGTGCCTAGTTAATACTGTTATATTATTGGTTTTATTGCCACACTACTGGGATTATTCTCACCCCTTCGGGGCTGCTATTTTTCCAAAATGGCAGGAGGACGCAAGAGCATTTGAAGGAGTAATATTTTGCTGTTGATTGCTGATGCGTGGATTATCACTGTTGCTGTTTGTTTAAATGGATGACTGTAATGATTAATGTTTTGGTACTTTTGGATGACTGTAGTCTTTATCATATTTATGTTAGCTTGAACTTTTATGAACAGCGGCTATTTTGGAAAACCTTTGTGAAAAGAATTTAAGTGCTGAAATTTTTATACGGATTTGCGAACTGCTATGAGATTCTTTGTTAGCTCATGTGACGTTAACGACTCTAATTCCGCTTAGCGAACGGCTCTCTTGGATGCATACAAGGGAGGGCGTTACACTAATTGGTATCAGAGCAGTTTGGTCCATGGAATTGCTTGTGTTTGATTGAATTGATTGTTGATTGTGTTTATCTGCTGATTGACTGTCTAAATGTGCTATAGTTTAAGTATGTATTAGCTAGTGTAGTTAGATTGTTAGGACCGTTCTGTGATAAGACGCGGATGCATAGTTAACTTGTCCGAATTGAACCCGAGTACCTACTTGGGACTGCTGCCATGAATAACTTGCGGTGAGCCTGATCAACTCATTTCATGATATTGTGAGTGCAGAATCATGGCGGGTGGTCGCGGTTCAACTCGGGGAAGGACTGGCGATGCGGAAGAGGATCTTATCACTACCATTGGGGGACTGGCAACGTTTATTCAGAATATGAGCCAAGAATGGCGCGACCATAGGCAACAGAATCAGAACCAACCCCCACTGCATGAAAATGCAGAAGAAATTGCCCGTCGGAGGTTGAAAGACTTCCGCAACTTCCAACCACCTACCTTTGAGGGTGAAGACAACCCCGAGGCTGCAGCGAAGTGGCTGCAGATGATCGAGCACATTTTCGAACGTATGGCATGCCCGGAAGCACAGAAGACTGATTACGCGTCGTACCAGCTGATGGGAGAAGCTTTAACATGGTGGACTGGTGCGAGGGCTCTGCTGAGAGCTCAGGACGTGGAACTAACATGGGCCGTGTTCAGACAAGTATTTCTGGATAAGTATTTTCCTAAGGCAATGAGAAGGATGAAGCACACTGAACTGCTGTCACTCAGACAGGATAACATGACGGTCAATGAGTATATTGCTAAATTTGGGCAGTTGATCGAGTACGCCAACTTTGACCGGAACATTTATGATGAAGAATGGCAGGTGGAGAAGTTCGAGAGCGGATTGCATCCGGAAATCCGCAAGCTCATCTTAACGACGGCTAATCGTACACTTCCGGAACTCATCAACCAGAGTCGTCAGGCAGAAGGAATCATTCTGGAGGCCAAGAACTTGAACAAGCCACCACCACAATTCCACGGAGGAAACCGAGCAGGCAGATTCTTCAGGACGGCACCTGGTAGGGGTCGAGGCAGAGGTACGCAGTTGCAGGCGCGGCCTGGAAACTTTAAGAGAAACTTTACGGTGGGTCAATCGTCGACTGGACGTCAGGGCGCGACTGTTTGTGCTACTTGTGGAAAGAATCACTTTGGAGTTTGTCGCAAGAACAACAATGCATGTTTCAGATGCGGCCAGCAAGGACATTTTGCTTACAAGTGCCCCCAGAACGCTGACCAACAGCCTCCGCAAGCACGGGTCTTCACACTGGATGCGAATGAAGCGCAGAAGTTTCCCAACCTGATCAAAGGTAATGTCACTTTGAATGGTCACCCAATTTCTGTTATCTTTGATTCTGGAGCGTCTGGCTCTTTTATGGCAAAGCATACTGCCTTGAGAATAGGCATCACCCCAACCCCGTTACCTTATGAGCTACACATCAGCACACCTACTGGAGGATCGTGCACAGCCTCAGAGATCTGCAGAGGTGTTACCTTGCAGTACGAAGGGAACACGTATACAGTTAATTTGGTGGTCCTGCCGGTATTCAACTTTGATGTGATTATCGGTATGGACTGGTTGACGGAAAACGGGATAACTTTGGATTGTCGAGCGGGGAAAGTCGTTGTTCCTGCGAAAGATGGTAATTTTCAACCTTTCTCTCTCATTTCCTTATTGCAAGTTAGAAAAGAGCTCCGCAAGGGAGCAGCAGGATATCTTTTGTCGATCGAGGCTGAGACCTCGGTTGACAATCAAATTCAGAATGTACCGGTAGTTAGAGAATTCGAGGAGGTATTCCCAGATGAAATACCTCGATTGCCTCCTCATAGGGAAATAGAATTTTCGATCGAACTTGTTCCTGGAGTTGGACCAATATCCATTGCCCCGTATCGCATGGCACCTTTGGAACTGCGCGAGTTAAAGAAGCAGATAGAAGAGCTTTTGGCAAAAGAATTCATCAGACCGAGTACTTCTCCATGGGGTGCTCCAGCTATCTTGATTAAGAAGAAGGATGGGAGCTTACGTCTGTGTGTAGATTACCGCCAGCTGAACAAAGTCACGGTGAAGAATAAGTATCCGCTACCGAGGATCGACGATTTGATGGACCAGCTGAGAGGAGCCAGAGTCTTTTCTAAGATAGATTTACGATCGGGATACCATCAGATCCGGGTCAAACCGGAGGATATTCCGAAAACCGCTTTTAGGACTCGTTATGGGCACTACGAATATCAGGTGATCCCATTCGGACTTACGAATGCTCCAGCGGTATTCATGGACTACATGAACCGCATCTTCCGCCCGTTTCTTGATCAGTTCGTTATTGTGTTTATCGACGATATCCTGATTTACTCAGCTAATGAAGAGCTGCATGCGGAACATCTGAGGATTGTCTTGCAAATCTTGAAGGAGAAGCAGTTGTACGCGAAATGGTCGAAGTGCGAGTTTTGGCTTAAAGAGGTCCAGTTTCTGGGCCATGTCATCTCATCAGAAGGTATCGCGGTGGACCCCAGCAAAGTTGAAGCTGTCATGAATTGGGAACGACCCAAGACTGTCACCGAAGTAAGAAGTTTCTTAGGTCTGGCTGGATATTATCGAAGGTTTATCCAGAATTTCTCTCAGATAGTGCAGCCCCTCACCCGTCTCACTCGGAAGGACAAGCCTTTTGAGTGGACTGAAGCTTGTGAAGAATGTTTCTTGGAACTGAAGAGCAGATTAACGAGTGCTCCCGTACTCACGATTCCGGATCCTACTCGAAGGTTCGAAGTATACTGCGATGCGTCGCTGAAAGGACTTGGATGCGTGTTGATGCAGGACCGTATGGCATTAGCTTACGCATCTCGACAACTGAAGCCTCACGAAGAAAATTATCCTACGCACGATTTGGAGTTAGCAGCTATAGTGTTCGCACTTAAAATCTGGAGGCACCACTTGTATGGTTCGCAGTTTGACGTATTCAGCGATCATAAGAGTTTGAAGTACTTGTTCGATCAGAAGGAGCTGAATATGCGGCAACGGCGGTGGATGGAATTTCTGAAGGACTATGATTTTGAACTTAAATACCACCCAGGAAAGGCAAACGTGGTAGCTGACGCCCTGAGTAGGAAGACACTGCACACTGCAACTCTGATGATAGAAGAGCTGAAATTGTTTGAGGCCTTTCGAGACTTGAACTTATCGGTAGACGAGAGAGGGAAGAGCATAAGATTGGGAAATATAAAGGTGGAGAATGAATTAATCAGTAGAATTAAGGAGGCTCAGAAGGATGAAGAGTTAGTCCGTGATTTGGTCGGCAGCCAAGATGTTGTAAAGGACGAGAATGATGTTTGGAGATTTCAAGGACGGCTGGTTGTGCCGAATGAAGAGTTGAAACAAGAAGTTTTACAAGAGGCTCACAAGGGCAAGTATGCAGTTCATCCTGGATCCACGAAGATGTACCATGATTTGAAGACCTCGTTTTGGTGGCCGGGTATGAAGCGTGATATTGCGGAGTATGTATCTCGATGCTTAACGTGTCAGAAGGTGAAGTACGAACATCAGAAACCGTCGGGACTCCTTCAACCTTTGGAGATTCCCGAATGGAAGTGGGACAGTATTGCGATGGATTTTGTAGTTGGACTTCCTCGGACGCGAGAAGGATATGATTCTATCTGGGTGATTGTTGATCGTTTAACGAAGTCAGCTCATTTCTTGCGTGTTAGAACCACATATGATACAGAGAGGCTTGCTAGAATTTATCTGCAGGAGAATGTGAAGCTGCATGGAGTTCCTACGAGTATTGTCAGTGATCGTGATCCCAAGTTTACATCTAAGTTCTGGGAATCCTTTCAAAGAGCATTAGGGACCCAATTGAGGTTGAGTACTGCTTATCATCCGCAGACCGATGGTCAGACGGAACGCACCATTCAAGCATTAGAGGACATGTTGCGAGCATGCGTTTTGGAGTTAGGAGGCAGCTGGGATAGTTATCTTTCGTTGATTGAGTTTGCCTACAACAACAGTTACCATTCCAGTATTCAGATGGCACCGTATGAAGCTTTGTATGGGAGAAAATGCAGATCCCCTTTATGTTGGACTGAAGTGGGTGAGCGAAGTATGTTAGGACCTGATCTAATTCAAGAAACATCCGAACAGGTAAAGAAGATTCGGGAGAATATGCAACGGGCTCAGGCCAGACAGAAGAGTTATTACGACAAGCGTCATAAGCCTCTATCTTTCGAAGTCGGAGACCATGTATTTTTGAGAATCACTCCTACATCGGGACTCGGAAGGAGAATGGGAGTTAAGAAGTTAAGTCCACGGTACTTAGGACCGTATCTGATTATGGACCGGATTGGAGAGTCTGCATACCGGTTGGCTTTACCACCCAATTTGTCAGGAATCCACAATGTATTTCATGTATCGCAGCTACGGAGGTATCTCTCTGACCCATCTCACGTGTTACAGCCGGAAGAAGTGGAATTAAAGGAAAATCTGACTTATCAAGTACAACCATTCCAAATTCTTGAAAGATCCGTCAAGCGACTCCGTTCTAAGGAGATTCCGCTGGTGAAAGTATTGTGGAACAACAGATCGGAGGCTGAAGCCACTTGGGAGCGCGAGGACGACGTTCAGAAACGCTATCCAGAACTGTTTAGCTCTTAAGTAAGTTTATTTTGCGGACAAAATTCCTTTTTGGTGGGGAGAGTGTAACATCCCGCATAATTAGTAAAATACATAAGTACTACATGCTATAGGTACATGTGTAGAATTCGGATGAATGGTTTATGTGTAATGACTTGTGAATTGTTTGACCTTTATCCTTGGATGAGACTAAGGTAATTAATTAAATTAAACCATAGGAGGGTACATAAGTAGACATGTGAATTTAATCATATGAGTAATGTGAGTGTGTGTTAGAAGGCTTTAGTGCTTAGTGGACTTTGGTAGTGGGCTAGTGTGTGTATGGACTTGTTACTATTGGACTTGTGTGATTGGATCCTTTTGTGTGTGTGGTCAATGGCCCAAGGATGGCTCTTGGATCAAGCTAGTTCAGCCCAAGGTTGTGTCCACCCTTATCTCCCCTAAGCCTTGTCCAACAAGGTTGTTTGTGCACCAAGGAACTTGCACATGGCAAGATGCATTTCACTCTTCTTTCCATGCGCATAAGAGAGTAACTAGGACCATGAAAATCTGCCAATTTTTCCCTTTGTTGACCGCCACCTCACCTTGTTTATGCATCACTTGATTTAAACCTCATTGCATGGAAGACACATGTACCATTTAGCATGATTTTAGGCTGCATTCTTCTCCTCTTAGGCGCACATGTAGAGAGTCTTGGTGCAGATTTTTTTTATGACACAAATCTAACTTGAGTGTTGACCAAGTGAACCACCTTACACCTCCCATCATGAGGCTGCCATGTGCAGATTTTTGCAAGCTTTTTGCAGCCCATCATGAGTCAAACCTGCCCTTGCTTCCACATGCATCATAGTAGGGTCTTGGGGCTGCATCTTCATCATTTTATGCAGCTCCAAATCAGAGTCTAGGCTGCCACAAATGACACTTCCTTTCCACTCCTCTAGGTGCGCAAGTCATGGCTGTTGTGCAGAGAAAAATTCTGACTTAGGACAGCTTTTAAATCTGAACTTATCTCCCTCACTTCCTTGCATGTGCATAGAGTAATTTAGAAGCAAACCCTTTGCTTGTTCAACCCTTGTATGCAGCCCCATCCCCTCAAGTAATCAGAATTTTTCATGATGTTAAATCATTGCAACCTCCTCCCTTCTCCCCTTATTTATGCGCACAAGAGGGGGCTGCCCCCATTCACTTGGGCAGCCAACTCCTCTCCCCTCTCCCACACACTCTAGTTGAACATTGCAAGAACCTTAGGAGGAAGAAAGACCAAGTGCAGCCAACATCCCCTCCTCCTCCTCACTCTCTAGCCGCACCAACAAGCTTCCTTGGAGCAAGAAGACTTTGCCAAGCCAACTCCCTCCTTCCCTCACCTTCAAACCGTGACTCAAGACCTCCTAGCAAGTGTAGTTTCCTCCTCACTTTCACCTCACTGTTCAGTCTTGATCCCTCACATTTTGGTGGCTGTCCAAGTTGTTTCTCCTCATCTTTGTTTGCGCATAGGACATCCTAGGAAGAGAGGACTTGTTGTGAAGTAGAGCTAGTAAGGGTGTGGTGAAGTGTGTGCTTCAAGAGGTAGGCCTTGAACTTAGAACACTTTTATTGTGTAACCATGTGTGTATGCTTAAATGTCTCCTTGATTATGTGTGGTTTTGGATTCAAGTATGAGCATGATAAAAGTAGAATGGTGGTATGCATAAAAATCTCATGGTTATGTTTAAGCTCATACCACTGTTTTCTAATATGGATATGCCACTGTTTTGAAGAGAAATGTGCCACTGTTTTCCTTTGAATGTGCCACTGTTTTGAAGATGAAATGCCCACTGTTTCGGTCCCCCAAAATCACCATTCAAATGCCACTGTTTCTGCACATTACATGCCACTGTTCTGCACATATATGCCACTGTTTCTGCACATATATGCCACTGTTTCTGCACACATATGCCACTGTTTCTGCACATTATATGCCACTGTTTCTGCACATTATATGCCACTGTTTCTGCACATATATGTCACTGTTTTAGTGCTCCCTAAGCCACTGTTTTTATGCATAAAATGCCACTGTTTTAGTCATCAAATGCCACTGTTTCTATGCATAAAATGCCACTGTTTTTATGCATAAAAGGCCACTGTTTTAGTCATCAAATGTCACTGTTTCCATGCTTAAAATGCCACTATTTTTATGCATAAAAGGCCACTGTTTTAGTCATCATATGCCACTGTTTTTATGCATAATATGCCACTGTTTTAGTCATCATATGCCACTGTTTATATGCTTAAAATGCCACTGTTTTTATGCATAAAAGGCCACTGTTTTAGTCATCATATGCCACTATTTTTATGCATAATATGCCACTGTTTTAGTCATCATATGCCACTGTTTATATGCATAAAATGCCACTGTTTTTATACATCAAATGCCACTATTTTAGTCCATAATATGCCACTGTTTCAATGTCCAAAAACCATGATTTATGCTACTGTTTTAATGCTCAAAAAAATGTACCATTCATGCCACTGTTTCTGCCACTGTTAATACCACTGTTCTGCCACTGTTTTGAAGTCCAAAGTGCCACTGTTTCTGTTTTAAAACGTTCACTGTTTTGCTGCTGTAAACACTGCTGTATGCTCACTGTTTTGCTGCTGTAAACACTGCTGTATGCTCACTGTTTTGCTGCTGTAAACACTGCTATATGTTCACTGTTTTGCTGCTGTAAACACTGCTGTATGCTCACTGTTTTGCTGCTGTAAACACTGTTGAATGCTCACTGTTTTGCTGCTGTAAACACTGCTGTATGCTCTCTGTTTCTGCTGTAAATAGCCACTGTAAATGATTAGTTGTAATTGATTTAGGTGCGCTTAAGAAGTGAGATACTTCGCTGCTGTTTGGTAATATTTAAGGCACGCAAAGGTAAGTGTCAGGCGATGATGCCTAATGTGACTATTGACTACTGGTATAAAATTGTGACATGATGCTCCATATGCCGTAAAAATATTATGTTCCATTATAATGAAAGGAAACTGCCAAAAATGTGCCGTGATGGCTATATGACTATGAGGTAAAGACGTTATGTGGCAGCATAACGCATATGAAAGGTATATAAGCATGCATCTTACATCATACCGCATTTTTACGCCTTGTGTGTGAAAGCATAGCATGACATGCATGTATCAAGATCATATAGGCCTTGTGTAGAATAGTTATGTACAGGATCATGTGTTTGAGCAAGCATCATATAGGCATCCCCAAGGTACCGGGGTATGGGACACTTGGCATCAGTCCGCATAGGCCCACAGTTGGAATCCATATGGAGCTCAGGTGCCAAGGGTATATTTGATTCCACTGTGAAGTGCGCGCACGACGGTGCTAAAAGCGCAAAGGAAAGGCGTTATATACGCAATATATGAATATGATAAAAAGGAAAAGGAAAAGGAACAAGGATATGTTGAAGTGACTGTTTATGATTTTGTGCCTAGTTAATACTGTTATATTATTGGTTTTATTGCCACACTACTGGGATTATTCTCACCCCTTCGGGGCTGCTATTTTTCCAAAATGGCAGGAGGACGCAAGAGCATTTGAAGGAGTAATATTTTGCTGTTGATTGCTGATGCGTGGATTATCACTGTTGCTGTTTGTTTAAATGGATGACTGTAATGATTAATGTTTTGGTACTTTTGGATGACTGTAGTCTTTATCATATTTATGTTAGCTTGAACTTTTATGAACAGCGGCTATTTTGGAAAACCTTTGTGAAAAGAATTTAAGTGCTGAAATTTTTATACGGATTTGCGAACTGCTATAAGATTCTTTGTTAGCTCATGTGACGTTAACGACTCTAATTCCGCTTAGCGAACGACTCTCTTGGATGCATACAAGGGAGGGCGTTACACCACACACACAAAGAACCCAAACACACAAGTCCAATAGTGACAAGTCCACACACACACACCCTAGCCCACTACCAAAGTCCAATAAATACTAAAGCCTTCTAACACACATTCACATTACTCATATGATTTTAATAAATTCACATGTCTACATGTGTACCCTCCTATGATTTTAATTACCTTAGTCTACATGTCTACATGTCTACATGCTGAAATTTTTACAGTGCACCTTACGGGTGGTGTTTTTATGAGCAAACGAAAGGTGTGAATGTGTGTTAGAAGGCTTTAGTATTTATTGGACTTTGGTAGTGGGCTAGGGTGTGTGTGTGTGGACTTGTCACTATTGGACTTGTGTGTTTGGGTTCTTTGTGTGTGAATGTGTGTTAGAAGGCTTTAGTATTTATTAAAATCATAGGAGGGTACACATGTAGACATGTGAATTTATTAAAATCATATGAGTAATGTGAATGTGTGTTAGAAGGCTTTAGTATTTATTGGACTTTGGTAGTGGGCTAGGGTGTGTGTGTGTGGACTTGTCACTATTGGACTTGTGTGTTTGGGTTCTTTGTGTGTGTGGTGTAACGCCCTCCCTTGTATGCATCCAAGAGAGTCGTTCGCTAAGCGGAATTAGAGTCGTTAACGTCACATGAGCTAACAAAGAATCTCATAGCAGTTCGCAAATCCGTATAAAAATTTCAGCACTTAAATTCTTTTCACAAAGGTTTTCCAAAATAGCCGCTGTTCATAAAAGTTCAAGCTAACATAGAGATGATAAGGACTACAGTCATCCAAGAGTACCAAAACATTAATCATTACAGTCATCGAATTAAACAAACAGCAACAGTGATAATCCACGCATCAGCAATCAACAGCAAAACATCACTCCTTCAAATGCTTTTACGTCCTCCTGCCATTTGGAAAAATAGCAGCCCCGAAGGGGTGAGAATAATCCCAGTAGTGTGGCAACAAAACCAGTAATATAACAGTATTAACTAGGCACAAAATCATAAACAGTCACTTCAACATATCCTTGTTCCGTTTTCCTTTTCCTTTTAATCATATTCATATATTGCGTATATAACGCCTTTCCTTTGCGCTTTTAGCACCGTCGTGCGCGCACTTCACAGTGGAATCAAATATCCCTTGGCACCTGAGCTCCATGTGGATTCCAACTGTGGGCCTATGCGGACTGATGCCAAGTGTCCCATACCCCGGTACCTTGGGGATGCCTATATGATGCTTGCTCAAACACATGGTCCTGTACATAACTATTCTAAAACAAGACCTATATGATTTTGATACATGCATGTCATGCTATGCTTTCACACACACAAAGCGTAAAAATGCGGTATGATGTAAGGTGCATGCTTATATACCTTTCATATGCGTTATGCTGCCACATAACGTCTTTACCTCATAATCATATAGCCATCACGGCACATTTTTGGCAGTTTCCTTTCTTCATAATGGAACATATTATTTTTACGGCATATGGAGCATCATGTCACAATTTTATACCAGTAGTCAATAGTCACATTAGGCAATATCGCCTGACACTTACCTTTGCTTTCCTTAAATAATACCAAACAGCAGCGAAGTATCTCACTTCTCAAGCGCACCTAAATCAATTACAACTAATCATTTACAGTGGCTATTTACAGCAGAACAGTGAGCATACAGCAGTGTCTTACAGCAGCAAAACAGTGAGCATACAGCAGCGTTTTACAGTGGAAAACAGTGAGCATACAGCAGTGCTTACAGCAGCAAAACAGTGAGCATAAAACAGTGGTATTTTCCTTAAAAATAGTGGACAGAAACAGTGACGTTTTACAGCAGAAAAACAGTAGCACCTTACAGCAGAAACAGTGACCATTTTAAAACAGAAACAGTGGCACTTTGGACTTCAAAACAGTGGCATAAATCTTGGTTTTTGGATATTGAAACAGTGGCATATTATGGACTAAAACAGTGACATTTTATGCATAAAACAGTGGCATATTATGGACTAAAACAGTGGCATTTTATGCATAAAAACAGTGGCATATGATGACTAAAACAGTGGCATTTTATGCATAAAAACAGTGGCATATGATGACTAAAACAGTGGCATTTTATGCATAAAAACAGTGGCATATGATGACTAAAACAGTGGCATTTTATGCATAAAAACAGTGGCATATGATGACTAAAACAGTGGCATTTTATGCATAAAAACAGTGGCATATGATGATTAAAACAGTGAGTGTTTTTATGCAGAAACAGTGGCTTAGGGAGCACTAAAACAGTGACATACATGTGCAGAAACAGTGGCATATAATGTGCAGAAACAGTGGCATATGTGTGCAGAAACAGTGTAATGTGCAGAAACAGTGGCATATGTGTGCAGAAACAGTGGCATATAATGTGCAGAAACAGTGGCATATGTGTGCAGAAACAGTGGCATATAATGTGCAGAAACAGTGGCATATATGTGCAGAAATAGTGGCATAAAATGGTGATCTTGAGGGACCGAAACAGTGAGCATTTTATCATCAAACAGTGGCACATACATAGGGAAACAGTGGCATATTTCTCTTCAAAACAGTGGCATAATCATACAAAACAGTGGCATATAATCTTAAGCATAACCATGAGACTTTCACTCTACAACTCATGCATACAAGTCATCATAAAATGGCTCCATACTTATACTTTAACCATGCTCAATCAAGAATCCAAAGCAAAACATATTCAAGGAGGCATTCAAGCACACATACATGGTTACACAATGAAAGAGGTCTAAGTTCAAGGCTTACCTCTTGTAGCACACACTTCACCACACCCTTTCTAGCTCTACTTCACAACAAGTCTCCACTTCCTATGATGATCTATGCGCACACAAGGTGAGGATGAACAAGCTTGGACAGTTTCAAGGTTGAAGACAAGGCTGGGCAGTGAGAGGGAAAGAGGGGAAACTCACACTTCACTTGTGTCTAGGCCACGGTTTGATGGTGAGGGAAGGAGGGAGTTGGCTTGGCAAAGTCTTCTTGCTCCAAGGAAGCTTGTTGGTTCGGCTAGGGAGTGAGGAGGAGGAGGAGATGTTGGCTGCACCTGTACATGAGGCCAGCCCCTTCCTTATGCGCATATTTAAAGGGAAAGTGAGGAAAAGTTGCTATGATTAACCATCATGAAAAGTTCTGATTACTTGAGGGGATGGGGCTGCATACAAGGGCTGAACAAGCAAAGGGTTTGCTTCTAAATTACTCTATGCACATGCAAGGAGTGAGGGGGATAAGTTCAGATTTGAAAGCTTTCCTAAGTCAGAAAAATTTCTGCACAAACAGCCATGACTTGCGCATAGAGTGGAATGGAAGAGGTGCATCATGAGCACATGTAAGAGGTTTACTAAGTCAACAAGCATGACAACTATGTGGCAGCCAAAAATCTGCATTTTGGGGCTGTCTTGTGCGCAAAAATGATGAAGATGCAGCCCCAAGATCCTACTTATGATGCATGTGGAAGCAAGGGCAGGTTTGGCTCATGATGGACTGCCAAAAGCATGCAAAAATCTGCACATGGCAGCCTCATGATGGATGGTGTAAGGTGGTTCACCAAGTCAACAAGTTAGGCAGTTTTGTGTCATAGAAAAATCTGCTCCAAGACACCTCCATGTGCGCCAAAGAGGAGAAGAATGCAGCCTAAAATCATGCTAAATGGTACATGTGTCTTCCATGCAATGAGGTTGAAATCAAGTGATGCATAAACAAGGTGAGGTGGCGGTCAACAAGAGGGAAAAATTGGCAGATTTTCAAGGTCCTAATTACTCTCTTATGCGCATAGAAAGAGGAGTGAAATGCATCTAGCCATGTGCAAGTTCCTTGGTGCACAAACAACCTTGTTGGACAAGGCTTAGGGGAAAAAGGTGTGGGTTTAACCTTGGGCTGAACTTGATGGATCCAAAAGCCATCCTTGGGCCATTGGCCACACACACAAAGAACCCAAACACACAAGTCCAATAGTGACAAGTCCACACACACACACCCTAGCCCACTACCAAAGTCCAATAAATACTAAAGCCTTCTAACACACACTCACATTACTCATATGATTTTAATAAATTCACATGTCTACATGTGTACCCTCCTATGATTTAATTTAATTAATTACCTTAGTCTTATCCAAGGATAAAGGTCAAACAATTCGCAAGCCATCACACATAACCCATAAATCCGAAATCTACACATACATCTATAACATAAAGTACTTATGTATTTTACTAATTATGCGGGATGTTACATTAATATCCGTTTAATTATTTTTAATCTTGATTTACTTTTTTTTCTTGTATTGCATTTGGAAGAGTTATAAGCTTATGCAAAATCTTCACTCTAGAATCTAAAAAGGCTTATGTTGTATGTAACGACTGGTGTTTGATCTTATACATATCCATGTTGACACAAAAGATGACATAACATGAACATGATATATTTGTATACAAGGTGAGGAAATAGAGGACCAATCATATGATCGGATTTTTGCTTCTTGCGCTAAAAAACTAGAGGAAAATAAATTTTATAAAAAGTGTAACATATTTTATGAATATTTTGAAATTTCCCACTGCTAAAGGAATTGATTTTCTTATTGCTAATGTAGCCAGCTGTCTAGAGATATTGTTTATAATGGATATTTTATGGAAATCTATTTAAGGAAATTTTGTGTAAAATTATTAATTGTTTATGTTTGATTTACACAATTTTTCATCAATTGATTTAAACAATTAATAATAGTAATTATTTACAATATATTAATACAAATCTAAGTTAAATCGATAATCGTTAACTACTAGAATTATTATCTTTAATAATTATAATAATGTATTAATTAATAATTTTAATAATTTAATATTTAAGGAGATTGAATATGAGGATAAGGTTCTCCTCCTTCACGTCACCAGATTTCAGGTCAATCGAAGCAAGTTGAACAATAGCAAAAATACCCGATACGTCTTGAAACGACAAAGAAGCAGCATAACGGGTTAGTGAACGACAGAATTTGGCAAAATTAAGGGTCACCTCACACCCTTGATGGGTGTGACTTATACTTAGATGGTCGAATTCCATTGGGAATAGAACTCCCGGAACCAATCTCTCAAACTGAAGTTTTACCGATTTCCCCAAATCTACCCAAAACGTAAACCGTAATGCAGAAAATGAAAAAACTATGAAAAGACGCGTCGCGTCTGCAGAATCAAATTCCGATGCAGAATCAAAGGTGCAGAAATCGGAATCAGAAACACAAATGAGTTCTGTAACAGCCCGTTGTACACCGGTATTGTTAACATTGATTATGATATTAAGCGCAGTTACAATCACAATGATTGGGTTAATTAAATTACGGGCAAATTTTTCTTTTATCATATTCCTTTTCTTACATCAATACCTTTTTCCGTAATCAATTAAAACCACACTATAATTGTAAATGCAATTCGCGGAAGCATACATTTTGCTAACATCATTCATCCTTCCTTTATTTCAATTCATTTAAACTCACCATCTTACACTCACACTTTACCAAGTTATAGTCCTTTACGTTATCTACGCGTGGTTTCAAACCACGTGCCATTTGGAGTTCTACCCATCAAGTTAAGCCCCTTTCTTTTAGTCTAGAAAAACCTGAATTTTCGAAAATTACACTGTGGTAATCGATTACCAGTGGGTGGTAATCGATTACCACCTGTCAAAAATGAGGCAGTAGCTAAATTTCTCAATCCTCTGTTCTGGTAATCGATTACCAACTTTGGGTAATCGATTACCTCACATGGTAATCGATTACCAAAGCTCAGTAATCGATTACCAGTGAAGACAGTAGCTAATTTTTCGTCCCCTGTTGCATGGTAATCGATTACCATGCTTGGGTAATCGATTACTATGCAGCAAAAATGACAGATTACAGCATTTTAAGCCCAAGAAAGGTTGTGTAATCCATCCCTAACCCCTTGGTACTCCCCACAACACATAATCATGTCCTAATGTAGGCTCTAGGCCCTTCCATCATGCATTTTCCTTAAATCAAACATCCTTTACAAAGTCCTCAATGTAATGGCCATTTACATACAAAGATGGACCATTTTTACAACATGAATACCAAGACTTCAAGGCTATAAATGTGGCAATGGACAAGTCCCATGCTCACTCAAATATACAATTATCCATGTCATGAATAATAAACTATAAACAAGACTTAGTATACCATCATGAACACTACAAAAGCATGGCAGTAACATCATGCAATATGTTCATGGCCTAAGTCTCAAAATACTAATGTCATGCTATGTGCAATCCATGGTCCTCCTCCAAAATGTCATGCAATCCCAATGCACCGCATGCCAAATCCAATGTCCACTATACGGGCTTCTTGCCCGAAGCTCCTCCCGGCTCATAGTAACCTGAAATGTGGTCCCCCAAACACGGGGTGAGATATACGGATATATCTCAGTAAACCAATGGAGCTAGAGGCTCTCTCCACTCCATGGCTCACTAAAATGTATAAATATGACATCATGCAATATGCAAGCAATACAATATCACCATCCAACTGGAGACACCCAAGAACATCCACGCATGGATTCATGTTCAAGGACTCCATCATATAACTCCCGAGACAATCCTGGCGCCTCTCCCATGGTTGAGAAGACTCCATGGCAATACCCAACCGGAACTCCTCATGAGCCCTATCCGGCGGATGTCCCACGTTTGGATCATCCTGGCGCCGCTCCCAGAGTCGACTCCACGGCAAAACCCGACTGGCATTCTCACAAGGATGAACCCAGCGGATGTCCAAACTCCACACGTCAACTGGCCAGTGACCAAACAATTTTCACAAAATACAAGCAATATGCATACAAGCACACAATCACACCATGTCATAACCACATAATCCAACCACTACCTTCCACTAGGTGTGGTGGAGCACACTAGGGATTAAACCCAAGTTCCAAGAGTTTACCTTAATACGAGCAAATCCGTTCCAAACGTATGCTCCAAATCAACCTTTCACAATCACGTCCGTGTGAGGCACCCTACAACAATCATCAAATCCAAATTACACCAAAACTCATTTTTCATGAAAATTCCTCAAATTTTCCTAAGTTAAAAACCTATCTTTTTCACCAAAAATTATCATAGCATTTCTAGCTTACAAGCATGATTCTAAGGCCTTTTCATCTAATAGCATTTTTCCATTTGGGCTCTCTATCATCACACATCTAAAATTGAAGGTTTAAAGCATAAATTCCTAGATCTATGAAATCAACCACAAAAATACCACAAATATACTCACAATGTGTTGTATGATCACCACCAAGGCTTCACTAAACCATAAGAAGATCAAAACTCCAACAAAGCTCCAAGAACCCAAGTGGGTCGGATCTGTTTTGCCCAAAAAACGCAGCCAAGAGATGGATTCAAGGGTTCTAAGTGTTACCAATGGCTTTGGAAGGTTGTTTACAATAGATTTCAACACCAAAATCAAGCGATTCGGTGAAGAAATGAAGAAATGGCAACAATGTGAAGAAATGGGGTTTTGGTTCCTTTTTGCAGGGGGGCGCGCGAGAATGAAGAAGAAAAGAGAAGGAAGGAAAGAAGAAAAAGAGGTGGGGGCCAAGTGACTTCGGTCACACGGGTCCCACACGCGATCTAACTTTAACCCCGATAAAAATTCCGATCATAAATTCTTAGTCTACATATTTTTCCAGTCCATGACATATTTTTATTTCTCCAAAATATTGATACAAATTTCACACCTATCGGTACACTCACATCACAGTATTTTAACACTTAAAAATCACTATTCATCAATTTTTTCCAAATTTGCCTATTCACTCAATTTTCCGCCCTGATTCCATTTCCAGTATTACTTTTGTCATTTGAAATCTCTAACTCAGTATTTAAGCCTCAGAACACACGGTTGGCAAATTACCATTTTGCCCTTTTTGCCCATTTTGGCCATAATCCTTGGATTTTCACTAATCCACCAATTTTCATTTCACAATATAATATTAAAACACACATTTAAATATTTGAGGTGTTATATTCACCCCACCTTTTTGAAATTTTGTCCGCAAAATTAAATCATACCTGCTCGCTAACTCAGGATACAGCCGGAGAATCTCGTCCTCCCGCTCCCAAGTAGCCTCCTCAGGTGTGCGGCCTTCCCACTGAATCTTCAGCATGGGAATCACTTTACTTCTCAATCGCTTTTCACTGCGATCCAATACTGCAATAGGACCAACGGGAGTCTTCAAGTTCTCCCTGATTTCAATATTATCCGGTATCACCACATGTGATTCATCCGGAACATAACGTCGCAACTGCGACACATGAAAAACATCATGTAAATTAGACAGTTGAGGGGGTAAGGCAAGCTGATAGGCCACCAATCCTACTCTTTTCATAATTTGATATGGCCCAATGAACCGTGGACTCAGCTTCCTCACACCCAACGCACGGCCAACACCTGTGACCGGAGATAACCGTACAAAAACGTGGTCACCTTCTTCAAATTCCAGCGGTCTATGCTTATTGTCATAGTAACTTTTCTGCCGATTCTGTGCCTGTTTCAATTTTTCTCTGATCATTTCTATTTGCACTGTTGTTTCCTGCACAAAATCCGGACCAAATCTTTATTTATCGCCTACCTCAGTCCAACAAGTGGGCGTACGACACCTCCTGCCATACAAAACCTCATATGGTGCCATACCCAGACTGGAATGAAAACTGTTGTTATAAGAAAATTCCACCAATGGTAAGTACTTATCCCAAGCATTACCCTGTTCCAGTGTGCAAGCTCTCAGCATATCCTCAAGTGTCTGTATGGTCCTCTCAGTCTGACCATCAGTCTGCGGGTGATAAGCAGTGCTCAGTCGAAGCTGAGTGCCAAAAGCCTGTTGCAAAGCTCCCCAAAATCGTGAAGTAAACTTCGGGTCCCGATCACTCACAATGCTAATCGGTATCCCATGGAGTCTAACAATCTCCTTTACATACAATGAAGCCAACTTCTCTGTGGTGTAATCCACTCGTACTGGTAGAAAATGTGCAGACTTCGTGAGTCGGTCCACAATAACCCAAATTGAATCATAACCAGCTTGAGTTCGCGGCAATCCAACAACAAAATCCATCGAAATACTCTCCCATTTCCATTCTGGTATATCCAGCGGCTGAAGTAATCCAGCAGGTTTCTGATGCTCTATTTTTACTTTTTGACAAACCAAGCACTTAGACACGTACTCGGCAACATCCCTTTTCATCCCAGGCCACCAGAACTTAACTTTCAAATCTTGGTACATTTTTGTGGCACCTGGGTGGATAGCATATTGACCCTTATGGGCCTCAGTCATAACTTCCTCTGCAAGTTCCTTGGGCACAACAATCCTGCCCTGATATAACAATAGTCCCTGTTCATTAACAGATATGCCACTCTGGCCTTTCAAATACTTTATACTTTCATTTCTGATTTGAGTCTCTTTAATCTTCTCGTGCAGCTCGTTTTCAATCCGAGTCAACTCCATATCACACAATCTTCCTGCAAAGAAATCCGTTATTTTCATATCACGAAATTGCTCAATCACTTCATTGTCCCACATCATCATATGAGATAAGTTAACAGACTTCCTACTCAATGCATCTGCCACAACATTAGCCTTTCCCGGGTGGTATTTCAGCTCAAAATCATAATCTTTCAAGAATTCAACCCATCTACGCTGCCTCATATTCAGCTCCTTCTGATCAAACAAATATTTCAAGCTTTTATGGTCGCTGAACACAGCAAATTTCATCCCATACAGAAAGTGCCTCCAGATTTTCAAGGCAAACACAATCGCAGCCAATTCCAAGTCGTGCGTCGGATAATTTTCTTCATGTGGCCTTAACTGCCTAGACGCATAAGCAATCACTTTTCCTTCCTGCATCAGTACGCTCCCTAAACCTTTCTTAGAAGCGTCACAATATAACACAAACTCACCCTCCGGATCAGGTAGAGTCAACACCGGAGCAGTGGTCAATTTCTCTTTAAGTAGCAGAAAGCAGTCCTCACATTCCTGGGTCCACACAAAAGGAGTATCCTTTCGTGTCAATCAAGTCAACGGTAGAACCATTGCAGAAAATCCCTGTATAAATCGGCGATAATAGCCAGCAAGCCCCAGAAAACTTCTGATCTCAGTCACAGTCTTAGGTCGTTCCCAGTCACTCACCGCTTCAATCTTGCTTGGATCCACTGCAACACCACTTGCAGATATAACATGACCCAAAAATTGCACCTCAGACAACCAGAATTCACACTTAGACGGTTTAGCATATAGTTTCTTATCTTTCAACACCTGCAACACAGTCCTCAAATGGTCGACGTGCTCCTCCTTACTCTTAGAATAGATCAAAATGTCATCGATAAATACAATCACGAACTGGTCCAAATACGGTTTAAAGATGCGGTTCATATAATCCATGAACACCGCAGGGGCATTAGTAAGCCCAAAAGGAATCACTTGATATTCAAAATGTCCATATCTGGATCGGAAAGCTGTTTTAGGTACATCCTCCGGTTTAATCCGAATCTGGTGATATCCGGACCGGAGATCAATCTTTGAAAATACACAGGCACCCCTCAACTGATCTAATAAGTCATCAATACGCGGTAATGGGTACCGGTTCTTAATAGTCACTTTATTTAGCTGTCGGTAGTC
>JAVKPL010007986.1:0-31855 GCA_032173675.1 Gastrolobium villosum | reverse complement strand
CTGACACTTACCTCGTGTCCATGCAGTAAGCAACAGCACCAAAGTTCAGCTCACTTTATAAGACCTAAATATATATATATATATATATATGTGTGTGTGACAAGTCAGAATGGGTTCCATATAAATCCTATAATTTCCAAGTCATTTCCATGATTCTCATTCTTGTATTTTATTTGATTTAGCAAGCATTCAAGATTAATAGTTCACTGCATAACTTTTTATTCCAACCATTGCTAACAAACAACAAATCAACAAGGCTGCATACTTATACACCAATTCGGTTCTGCCCTCTAAATTAAGTGTCACACATTTAACAATCTAAATAACCAAGTTAATAACCAAGTTAACAATCTAAAGACCACCCGTGATGCGTACCACCCACAGGCAGCAATTAATTTCCCCAAAGTCTCACACATTGAAGCAACATGACTAGAGTGGTGTTTACATAATTCATTTTACTACAGTTTAACCATTAAAAGTTTCCCAGGTCCCCAACACACACACACACACAGCCTCGGTTATTAATAAATTGGGGCTCAAAATATTTCCTTTACCTACTCACATCACTTATTCATGAAAATTGATATTTTAGCATATCATCTTACGGTTTCCTACTTATACACCAACTAACTTTCTGACTTCACACTACTTTATTATTTAGATACCCATAATTAAATGGTTTAGGAGGTACCAATGATACACACCGCCTGCCTCCTATATGACTAGCTAACAAAGACAAAATCCTAGATGGTTTCCTCACCTAATCCGTTTGCATCTCAACAAAGGAAGCATAAAGTTTTATGTTCACATGGCAACTTTTGACTTTAAGGTGCTCTAGAAGAAATAAGGGCAAGGTGACCACTAACTTCCTTTCGAGGGACAAGGTGCAGGTGCATGAGTGCATCATTTTTTTTTTCCAAGTCTTCTATGTCTAGTAACACTATGTGCGAAAACTATGCCCCCCCCCCCACACTTGAGCAGCAAAAATTAAGGGCAAAACTGATTGTCTACCACAGCTAAGCAGACCGAGAAGGTGGAAAGAAAAGCCAAACAAAACCAGAACTTATACAACATGGATACGGCCACAAACCAATCAAGGAAGAAGAGAAGAATACAAGAGCTTTGAGCTTACCTTCTTGTCTACACACTCAGAATTCCAACCGAGCAAAAAGGGACAGCCATGAGTTTTGTTCTTCACTCCTAGACAGCGCACAAGGGAGCAGAAAATGATGTTGGTTTTGGTCCCAAGCTCTTCAAGATAGGTCTTTGACCGAACAAGGAATGTAAGCTTGTTTTCTAACTACTTGCTTGCTGCCACAAATTCGCATCAGAGTAGGGAAGAAAAAAATGCTTAAGTGACTTGCTATGATCTTACGGGTTTGAAGGTTTGAGTCTCAATATCTTGTTCTTCTTCTTATGGTTACTTATAACCAAGGGAGGTGAAAAGGAGAGATGAGGTTAGGTGTCTTATGCAACACATAGGAGGTGAAGGTGAAGTTATTTCTTTAGTTCAATCTCTAAAGGTGTTTCGGTTTAAAGAATGATGTGAGGGAATGGAATGGAATGGTACCACAATCTGCAGTAGGATGAAAGTCACGGTTCATTGTGGATGAGGGAGAGGTGAAGGGTTAAGGGCTGATTTAAAGGCTAAGCAAAACAGAATTTTTTTCCAAGTCTTGCTTCTCTGCACAGCGCATGAGAGGGAAAAGAGTGTGATATTTTCCAGCCAATAGTCCAACAAGCAAACTGCATCACCTTACTCCTATTGGATGCATGTCTTTAATTAGAGTTGAACCAAAGCTGAATGGGTTGTTAAGAGCAGCAAGTCATCAGCTCATTTTGCAGCCCAAGGCTGCGCATGCTACAAGGGAAAAACGATGGCTGAATTGGTTGACAAGCAAGGACAAGATCTGAGGCTGCAAGGTATCAGAATTCTGCGCATGCTTGATCTGTGTGGGGGCTGTCCAAGTCAGAATCAGAGGATGAGTAGCTTTGGTCAACTCAATGGTTGTATGTTTAGAATAATGCACAAGGTTCCTCTTCCCAAGTGATCAGATATCTCACTTGTTCAGGCGCACAAGGAAGGGAAAGGCTAAGATTTTTCTGCCTATTCCCTATCATGCAGATCTGACCTCTCTCCCTCCAAAGCTACATGATGACAAGGCTGCCACAAGCCACCAGCCTGCTCACTGACCATTTCAGCGCAGCACAAGGGACAAGCAAGTGGCATAGGTTATGTGTAAGTGTGCTAAGTGAGCTGCAAAAGCAAAAGGACATATACCAAGGACTACTCATGCGCACAAGGTAGGAAGGGTTTGATGGGGATGGATGAGAGTATCTATGGTAAAACATGCAGCAGCTTTCTCTTCTCACAATGCCCTATGCGCACAAGGTTGGAAAGGTTTGATGGTGATGGATCAAACATGCAGCAACTTTTTCTTCTCACAATGCCCTATGCGCACAAGGTTGGAAGGCTTTGATGGTGATAGGTGAGAGTGGCTTGGTCAAATATGCAGAACCTATTCTTTCACATGCTGCAAGAAGGCAGCGCTTTGTACAAGGGTGCAAGCAACAAAGTTCCCTCTTCCCTATGCACCATGCGCATGAAGAGATAAGGATGCCATGTGAAGGAAGAGCCTAGGGTGGATACATATGGGAGGAGACACACTCAAGGGTCCCACGGTTGTACAATGTGGCAGTGGGCTGCGCACATGCAGGCTGAGTTTTATGAGGACAATTAAACACACCATGAAGGAGCTTTGTGCAGCCAAAACGCAAGGGGGAATGGTTAGGATGAAGGGAATTTTTGGGTTGCTTAAGGTCATGGGTTCTAGGGTCCAAGTCCAAAATAAAAGGGTTCATGCAAGTCCAATTGTTTTCTTATTTAGGAATTAATCCAACCCTTCTAACTTTTATGTTCCTCAATTATTTACTAAGGGTTTACTCCTTACTTAAAATTAATGGCATACTTTTAAATGAGTACCTAATTCTAAATAACCGTATGCTCCCTATAAGTTCTATTTAATTTATTCCTATAACTAAAGTTTCACATGCATAAAATAGGCACTTGTCTTCCAAGGTACTACCAATAAATCCTTAATTTAAATTTTAATTCCGTTCTAGAGCAAACATATATAATTCGCATATACTTACTCTAGCCCATTCCTAATAGATTCGTAATTAGACGGGATGTTACACTTCTTATTCCACATTAAACATTATTATGGAATCTCACAGCCCCTCAGTGCAATTCACCGAGTAATCATCCAGTTCACGCTCACTATACTTTTATTTTCTGAGGGATAAATCCCCATTCTTGGCACTTAGCCACAACTCGTATATACACATTTTTCTTTCTCATATTCTCAACCTACAACGTACAATTTCACCTCAGCACTTTATCTTTAACAAGCACCATCTCTGTGCTCAACTGTCAATCTGACCTTACAATTTCACCACTTTCACCAAAACACAATGGCAAATCACTTCCTCAAGACATTTAACTGGTACCCAATGGACCGCACATTACACTTTATACATTACATTGGCCAATTCAAAGCCTTCAACCATGAATCCACCCGTGAATTTCATATACTAGATCATACTTACAATTTCAACTAATCATCTTAAAACTTGACACATAGGTTCATCATTGATTTCTCACATTAAAGGCAACATGCCTAAGGTTTCAACTAACAATTTTCTTTAATTACCGTTCCATACTCATGTTATCAATTCCACATGTATTTCATTCTATACACCTGACCTTCATCATCATTTCATTCAACTAGTATGTATCATTCCAAGGTCACATATCATCTCTCTTTCGCATACCTGTCCCATCATATAGGGATTTTCAACGCCTATTCATCACGCCAAAAGGAATTAAATCCATCACTGTCATTATTTTCATAATTTCATATCGGCTGGTATACAAGTCTCTCGGACTATTCAAAGTGCCACTAGCACACTCAATCATATATCTTGGTACCCAGCCAAGAACAACATCAACATTGTGTATTCTCAACACACCTCTCACTATAATTTGCATCTGCACAACTCCATCAGCAACTCGACCACCAGGGAAGAGATGTCAACCCTTTTATTTCACCGAATACCATTCTATTTAATAGCTAGTATCACCCTTCTCACTTGCCTACATCACAATTAATCACTTATTAAAATCATTGGCCACTTTGGCCACCAACTTAGCTTAACATCTCGCCATTCACAAGCCTTCCCAGAAGACTTTGACTCAATCCATCAGTACTAATCAATTTTCCATTCCCTTCACCTAGGGTGATAATCCAATAATTCATTTCACCACTTCCGTAAAACCACAATTCATACTACCACGCTTGGTATACACTCATGCACATCTCCGAGTGCTCAATTTTATAAATCAAACTACCATCTCATGGCACCTCACACATTTCATCATGTTAGGCATATTACTGTTCACTTAAGTTATCCAAAATTCACCTCTTGCGTTCCTTACAAGATACAATCCTCTAATGCAATGGGTAAGAACATCCTTAGGTTTAACCCCTCGAGCTCTTGCTGTCCTAAGGGCCCCAGGTGCAATGCCCCACCAATCAGAGAATCTGTCCTTATAATTCACGCAAGAAGAGGTAACATGCCAACGGCTGTACTAACAGTCCCACTAACACAAGGTTCTACCTCACACTACATTACTTATACAAGATAATAATAATCTCCGGTAATCCATACGGAGATAGACATACACTCCGGGCATATAAGCCACACAAAGATAAACACATTCACATCAAATCCGTATATAACGGCAAACAGAGTCTTATATAGATACATAATGGTATACTAGTTATATCTTACTATTGCACCATTCACTACGACCTTCCACATATGGTTCCTTTCTCAACATTATACTCATTTCACTTGACTAGTCATTAGTCTTAGTCCATAGCATAATCATCCTCACATGATTCCAACATCTTTCTCATATTTTGACTCAAAATTTTCAATTCATAACAGTACCCATGTTCGGTACAGTCCTAATCTGTTGTCCATCATGACTCATAGCAACTATGCTCAACACTGTAGAAGATCCACCTCATTAAACTGACATCACTTTTCTCTCAATATTTCACTATGACACCAAGAGTGCCCTTCCATACTAGTCCATGCATTCAGCGCATCAGGACCACCAGATAAATCTCAACTTCGAGCAATGCTCGCCTGGGACTTCCAAGAGCAACACCTCTTAGGATTCAATCCACAAGGGAAACCCAAGGAAATATTAATTGTCACCTTATTAACAACATGTGTGCCATGGTATAATTTGCACACCGGGACTCCATCATGAATCCCATACCAAACTAAGCGTCCAATGACACTCCAAAGAGACAGTCTCTTCAAACATTTCCCATCATAGGGAATTCCAATTGCATCATTTTTCTTTTACCAAAGAGTTTACTAATTCATTACAGCACAGATATACATTTAGGCACCCCGGCCTTCACAATACATATACATACATATATACATACTAGCACTTAGCTATCACAGGATTACTATCCACATATAATTAGGCCACATCATCACATTTTAATGCTACACAACATTACGGAAGCATATTAGTACCGTTACTACACCACATTCAGTTATATTTTCTCACCTCACATCTGTTAAGTCCAACCATCATTATATTATGGACCTTCACACTTTCAATCAAGTTCTTCCAATGCCATTCATGGCAATCTCTTCAACTTCTTATGTTATACTTTTATACATATGATATCTTCACTTATATTCAGCCAATCACTAAATCATCATGGACTAAAGTCCCAATTTCAACATTGAATCACCCAACACATCATTTCCATAGTTCTTTTATGTTATTCACAATCCTCAATCCAAAATTTGAAATTTCAATTTATTTCTACATCCAAGCATCTTAAATCATCCAAGCGTATACCCTCATCAAGGTTCTTATAACCTTATTATTTTTACCCTAAGGTATCCAATATTACATATAAGCACTCATATTCAAATTTTCACGAATTCATCGGGGTTCCAATCCCCCACCATGTCAAAGATATACCACTAATTCCCACCTATTCTCAATTGTTCTAACTCCCCGTACAATTTGGGAAGACTTACCAACATCACCATACCAATATCAACTCAAATCAATCATTTCACTAACCAAGGGACCACACATTCAACTATGGTAGCATTCTACCCAAAATGGTTAAACATCTTATCTCAATTTATTCTCACTAAGTCCTCAATTACATCAAATTCACTTACCAACATATCTATCTGTGGAGCAGTCAACACTGCACCCACAACCTCAGCCTAAGGACTGGCATTGGTGCTCCAGGGTTGTCACGAAGGCATCTTATACTGACCACACATTGAACACGAAGAAATGGGTTGATCAGACCCAAACTAAGGAATCACATGTGTAGTAGTCAATAAGAGTCTACGTACAACTATACAGCACTTAACACAATCACACAATCATCAGAGTTCCCTAAGAAACTGCTCTGATACCATAAAATGTAACAGCCCGTTACGTACCGGTATTGTTAACATTGATTATGATATTAAGCGCAGTTACAATCACAGTACTTGGGTTAATTAAATTACGGGCAATTTTTTTCTTTTATCATATTCCTTTTCATAACAATAACCTTTTCCGTAATCAATTAAAACAACACTATAATTGTAAATGCAATTCGCGGAAGCATTCGATTTACTATCATCACTAATCTTTCTTTTTATTCAACTCACTTAAACTTATCAAACTACTTTCATATCTTACCATTTTCTAGCCCTTTACGTAAGCTACGCGTGGTTTCAAACCACGTACCATTTGGAGTTCTACCCACCAAGTTAAGCCCCCTTTCTTTTAGTCTAGAAAAACTTGAATTTTCGAAAATTACACTGTGGTAATCGATTACCAGTGGGTGGTAATCGATTACCACCTGTCAAAAATGAGGCAGTAGCTAAAATTTTACCTTCTCTGTTCTGGTAATCGATTACCAATCTTGGGTAATCGATTACCTCACATGGTAATCGATTACCAAGCCTCAGTAATCGATTACCAGGGGAGACAGTGGCATATATTTTGTCCCCTGTTGCATGGTAATCGATTACCATGCTTGGGTAATCGATTACTATGCAGCAAAAGTGACAGATTACAGCATTTTCAGCCCAAAAAGAGTTGTGTAATCCATCCCTAACACCTTAGTACTCCACACAACACTTAAACATACTCTAATGTAGGCACTAGGCCCTTCCAACATGCATTTTCATACAATCATACATCATTTACAAAGTCTTTAATATAATGGCCATTTCACATCAAATATGGACCATTTTACAACATAATACCAAGGCTTCAAATACAAGGAATGTGGCAATGGACAAGTCCCATGCTCACTCAAATATACAATAGGTACCAAGGTCATACATATACATCAAATTGAAGAATTTAACATGTAGTCATGAACATACAAAGGCATGGCATTTTCAACATGCACAAGTTCATGATCTAAGTCTAAAGCATAAAACATATGCAAGGTGTGTCCCAATCCAATGCTCATCACATGGTGCCTCCAATATGCACCTCATGCTCCACTCTTCCAGGCTCAACCTAACCTGAAATGATGCCCCAAACACGGGGTGAGATATATAAATATATCTCAGTAAACCAAGGGCCCTGGAGGCTTCTCCACCCCATGGCTCACTCAATGTGCAACAATGACATTAATGTAAAATGCATGACATACAATATCACCCACCAACTGGAGACAAACCGAGAACATCCACAATTGGATTTATGTTCAAGGACTCCATCATATAACTCCCAAGACAATCCTGGCGCCTCTCCCATGGTTGAGAAGACTCCATGGCCAATCCAACCGGAACTCCTCATGAGCCCTATCCGGCGGATGTCCCACGTTTAGCTCATCCTGGTGTCGCTCCCAGAGTCGACCCCACGGCATACCCAACTGGCATTCCGTCGCGAAATGATCCAGCGGATGTCCAAACCCAACACACGTCAACTGGCCAGTGACCAAACAATTTCACACATATCATGCAATAAAGCATGACCACACATAATCACACAATGTCCAATGACACAAAATCCAACCACAACCATCCACTAGGTGTGGTGGAGCACACAAGGGACTAAACCCCAGTTCCAAAGGTTACCTCAACACCGAGCCAATGCTCCATACGTAAGCTCCAAGCTTACCCGCTTCCATAGCGTCCAAAAGAGGCAACCTATATGATCAACAACATGATCATAAATACAATTCCCATGTAAACCATTCATTTACATAATTAATCATCAATTAAATCACTTAGGCCAAAGGTTATTTACACTTATCTTTCCTTTCCACACCACATGGTTCGAAATTTACAAGGAACCAACCAACAAGGTTCTCAATCCAATTTAACACTTACACTCATCATATTATCCTATCATTTTCATATACCAACACACCTTCCTTCATTTCCATTCATACAATGCATGTTTACATTTCACATTTTCATCAATTTCCACCAATTTCACTAAGTTACAAAAATCCAATATCACCATAAATTTTATTGCATAAATCATCATTATACAATCATATTACCACATTATGCAACAATTCACAACACCACTAACACACAACTTAACCTCAATTTTCATGAAATTTCACAATTTTTCCTAAGTTAAAAATCTAACTTTTTCACCAAAATTTATCATAGCATTTCTAGCTTACAAGCATCATTCTAAGGCATTTTCATCTAATAGCATTTTTCCATTTGGGCTCTCTATCATCACACATCTAAGATTAAAGATTTGGAGCATAATTTCTAGATCTACAAAATCAACCACAAAGGTACCACAAATATACTCACCATCTAGTGTATGAACACCACCAAGGCTCCACCAATCCATAGGAGGTCCAAAAACTTCAAAAACTCCAAGAACACAACATGGTTCGGATCTGAGTTTGCCCATTACCGCCCCAAAGAGATGATTTCAAGGCTTGGGAGTATCACCAATGGCTTTAGAAGGTTGTTTACAATAAATTTCAACACCAAAATCAAGTGATTTGGTGGAGAAATGAAGGAAATGGGTTCTTTGTTCTTGTAAAAATGGAGAAAGTCAAGGTGAGGGAGAAAGAAAAGAAGGAGGAAGGCGTGGGGAGGGTGTGGGGCCAAGTGGATTTTGGTCCCGCGGGTCCCACACGTGATCTAACTTTATTCCCGATAAAAATTCTGATCATAAATTCCTAATCTACATATTTTTCCAGTCCATGACATATTTTTATTTCCTCAAAATATTGATAAAAATTTAACATTTATCGGTACACTCATACCGCAGTATTCAACACTTAAAAATCACTATTCATCAATTTTTCCCAAATTTGCCTATTCACTCAACTTTCCGCCCTGATTCCATTTCCAACATTATTTTTGTCATATGAAATCTCTAACTCAATTTTTCATGCCTCGGTTTACGTTTTTTGGCAAGTTACCATTTTGCCCTTTTTTGCCCATTTTGGCCAAACTTCTCTGATTTTCATTAATCCTTCCCTTTTAAACCCATATTTTATCAAATAAATTCACATTTGAATTTACGAGGTGTTATAGCTGTGGCTTTTTCTTCGAGGCAGTTGAAGCCTCATGAGGAGAACTACCCGACCCATGATTTGGAGCTGGCTGCGATTGTGTTTGCTTTCAAGATTTGGAGGCATTATCTGTTCGGTATGCAGTTTGTGGTGTTCAGTGACCACAAGAGCTTGAAGTATTTGTTTGACCAGAAGGAGTTGAACATGAGACAGAGAAGATGGATGGAGTTCTTGAAGGATTACGACTTTAAGCTGAAGTACCATCCTGGTAAGGCCAATGTAGTAGCTAATGCTTTGAGCCAGAAATCCGGGAGCTTGCCCAATTCGTTACTTGTAACTTTGATGTGGTTGCGAAGTTCCGGAAGTTGGCAGTGACCACTCCGTGCGAAAGTGCACTTTTCGAGATGGAGGCAGCAAACGTTGTGAACGAGCTGTTGGAAAATATCAAAGAGGCGCAAGTTCAGAGAGAGTGCTTGGATTATGTGAAGAACCAAGACGGTGTGTCTTGGAATGAGGATGGACTTCTGATTTTTCAGCAGAGGATTGTGGTTCCTCGAGGTTCGTTGACCGATGAGGTTATGGGAGAAGGCCATAAGGGCCAGTTTTCTATCCACCCTGGTGCTACAAAGATGTATCAAGATCTGAAGAAGAACTTCTGGTGGCGGGCATGAAGAAAGATGTAGCGGTTTGCGTGTCCAAGTGTTTGATTTTTCAGAAAGTGAGGATTGAACACCAAAAGCCGTATGGTAAACTTCAACCTCTTGATTTTCCAGAGTGGAAATGGGAGAGCATTTCCATAGACTACGTTGTGGGTTTGCCGAAGACTCAGGTTGGATGTGACTCGATTTGGATCATTGTGGACAGACTGACGAAGTCTGCCCATTTTCTTCCAGTGAAGGTGAGCTTCACTACTGAGCAGTTGGCCAGACTGTATGTTCGCGAGATCGTGAGGCTTCACGGGGTTCCCAAGAGTATCATCAGTGATAGGGACCCGAAGTTCACACCTCGGTTATGGGAGGTGCTGTAAGGAGCTTTTGGTACGCAGTTGAGACTGAGTACAACCTATCACCCTCAGACTGATGGACAGACTGAGAGGAAGATCCAGACCTTGGAGGACATGTTGCGGGCTTGCACGTTGGAGCAGGGCTCGGCATGGGATAGGTACCTTCCTTTGGTGGAGTTTTCATATAACAACAGTTTCCATGCTAGCCTGGGCATGGCACCCTTTGAGGCGTTGTACGGTAGGAGGTGTCGTACACCTACCTGCTGATATAAGGTTGGAGATAGAGTTGTTTGGCTTGGACTTCGTCCAAGATACTACCCAGCAGATCAAGATGATCAGAGAGAAGCTGAAGCAGGCGCAGAATCGCCAGAAGAGTTACTACGATGTCAAGCATCGTCCACTGGAGTTCAGTGAGGGTGAGCATGTGTTTGTGAGACTTTAACCTGTCACTGGTGTTGGACGAGCACTCGGAGTGAGGAAGTTGAACCTGCGATTTATTGGGCCATACCAGATCCTTGGTAGAGTAGGACCTGTTGCCTATCGACTTGCCTTGCCTCCGAACTTAGCCAACATCCACGACGTGTTTCACGTGTCTCAGCTTCGGAAGTACGTGGCGGATCCTTCGCACGTAGTGCAACCGGATGATGTGGAGGTTCGGGAGAACATATAGACTCCTGTCGGACCACTCAAGATTCTCGATCGTGGCGAGAAGCAGCTGAGGAGCAAGACCGTTCCGATGGTCAAAGTGCAATGGTCAGGAAGAACTCCTGAGGAGTGTACCTGGGAGCGAGAGGACGAGCTTCTCCGGCAGTATCCCGAGTTTCGAGACAAGTATATTCTGATTTTGAGGACAAAATCCTTAAAAAGGTGGGGTGAATGTAAGAACCCGCACCGCTAATTAAGATAATTAATGAATTTAATTGTGATAATTAGGAGATAATTCCATAATTGATCTTAATAATTATTATGAGGCTTTGATAATTATAATTAGTGGGTAAGAATGCTGAAAGTCGCTTTTCGGAAGAAAAATGCAGATATCGGTTCTGCTAGTCGGTATAAATGCGTACAGAAAAAGTATCCCGGAAAATTATAATAAGTGCATGATAATTACTAGAATAATATGTAGGACTTGTAAAACGAGTTTCAAGTCAAAATAATGAGATCTGATGCCAGAACTGATACTGGCTATGGAAAAGCGCGTACCGGAAATGTGCTCAGAAAAATAAAATAAAAATATGATAATTCTTGTAAAATTGTGTAGGTTAAGATTCCAAAGTTTGGGATCAAGATCTTTTGCGTAGCTATTAAGGCTAATACTGTGCATTAAGGCTTGAATGCCTATTTATACAATAGTTGGCACATGATCCTAGGTTAAAATATACACCTACGTGCCTCCCTTTTCTGCATACACGTTCAGCCACCCTTTTGCCACCTTCTCCTCCATTGTGTGAGCCATGGAGCTTCCTTTCTCATTAGTTTCTTCTCCAAATACCTTGGGCTTGTGAGAGCTTGCTTGGTGAGGGAGTGTGGGGTGCTTTTCCTTAGTTCCAGCCTTGTGAGTGAGGTGGTGAGGTTCTGAGTTTGTGGTTTGAGTGGTGAAGGTTTTTTTCTTGAGTTGTGAAGCCTCAAGAAGCTTCCTTTGTGTTGAAAGGTCCAAGCTTGTGTTGCCATTTTCGTTCACCCTTGCAAGTCTGGACCTTGGAGTTGGTGGTGAGCTCCAAGAGCAGCCTTTGCCTCTGTTTTGATCTTTTGGTGAGTTGTTCAACCTTTGATCATGAGTTTTTGTTGCTTAAAGGTGAAGTCTTTGCATGTAAATGGGTTAAGTAAGTAACCAACTGGAATGTTAACCTAAGGGGTCTAATAATGCATGCTTTAACGTGTTGAAGTGTTAAAAATGGAACCTTGGAAGGATATCTTCACGAAATGTAGAAACTGCATTCTGTCGTGAAATATCCAGATATTTGTCGAGCAGATATCCGGATATTGATATCCGGATATGTGACCTTGATATCCGGATATTGTATATCCGGATATGGTCAGTGAGATATCCGGATAATGCATATCCAGATATGCCACGAGGAATATCCGGATATTCTGGGATTTTGAAGAACAGTAGCTTTACTGTGCAAACAGTAGGCTATTGGGGGTTTGTGGACCCTAGATTAAGGAAGTTGGACTTCTGTAATTAATGAACTAAGCCAGAATCAAGTGATTAAGGGCTTATGGCTTTGTATGGAGCCTTAAGACGTAAAACGTAAAGGAAAGGCATTGTCTTTTAGTTGTATGCTTGAGATGCATAATTATTGATATAGTGTTGGTCCATATCAAATTGTGATTTTGCTGTGTTTGGACTGTGAGCTTGTGGTCTCTTGGCTTTGGGTGTTAGCTTGCAAGGTAAGCTTTCGTGTGCTCGGTTTAGCCATGTTGTGGTTCCACCATGTCCCATGGGGATATGGTACATGCATGTTGTGTTACATGCTTTTGAACATATGAAATGTTGATTGAAATTTACATGTAATGAATTTTAATATGCATGTGTTGTTCCATCTTGTCGGTAAGCCTGAGTATGTGGCGTCATACAATACGGTGATCCGGGGTGGATGCAAGTGGCGTCTTGCACTATATGTAGGAGATAGACGTATTCCTGCATTTCTCTAGCCAGTAGAATAGTATTGATACACATGACATGATTATCTGCTGCATTGCATTGTTTTAGAACTGATGGTGATGACCTGCTTTTAAACTTATATTGCACATGTGAGTGAGCTTGGGGTGGAATATCCTTGAGGACCCCTTGTCTTACTGAGATTTCTTGTTTAGAGATCTCACCTCACGTTTGGGGAATGCTTATTTCAGGTTCAGGTAGTATGAGGGCTGATGTCTCTGGTGGCAAGAAGCCAGAGCATGATTGATGATTATTGTTATGACTGCCTTGATGATAGCATGACTGGATTGGATGTTGTTTATGCTTTCCGCACATTTATTATTATGCTATTGATGTTGAGACTGATGTTGGGCGTTGTTGCCTTATTTGTGTGAGCATGGGGTTTGTCCATGTCACTTTATGTTAGTATTTTGAGCTGAGTTGTATAAACTGATTAGTTGGTCCGGTCTACGTGTTGTAGTTCCGTGACTAGAGACTTATGCTTATGTTAGTTATTTAATGAGGTATTTCAGTTAGCTGTTTTATTGCAATTACATACAGACAATGTTTTATTAATTGATTATTAAGAAAGTTGGTAATGATAATGGCATCATAATTGAAAAGAATAAGATATTCCGCATTTTTAATTAAGCGCAACTTAATACGATAGTATGATAACATTACCGGATATATACGGGGTGTGACAGTCCTCGTCAGGTTGCCTCTGTGGTATTAGTGCACAGGCCATCATTACACATCTGGCATGAACAAAACATTAGTTCCAAACAGCCAAACATATCACTGTATAGCATCACATAACATATTGCAGTCAAACCAACACTTTACATAAAGAGGGTGGCAACCATAGGGAAACTACTTCTACAAACATAAATCACTTATAGTATTATCGTGTTTTTTCACTTTCCAAGAATTCGAGTTTGGTTCCGTGAGAAATTCCAACGCTTTGGTCTCCCTTTGCACCTTTGGTTCGGCCTAAACAAATAATGAGGCTTAATAGGTGATTCTAAAACTTACCTAATCCATATATCTCACCTAGGTTCGGTCCTTTAGGGTATTAGGACTTAGAGGATGATTCCTACAACATGGATTCATACTTCGCATTCTAACAATTGGTTAACCCAAAAATCCCATTTTTAACAAGGTTTTTCTTTCTTTTTAGTTCTCAAGAATTTAAATGAGGAGAGAATATTTGTATTCCTTTAGCCCTTATCACCCGAAAATATTCAAGAGAAATGGATGTCATAACTCAAACGTATAGACTAGGGAACCTTACCTCAGGTGATGATGTTCAATGGAATGTTTTTGCTCACCTTTCACGAGTTCTTCAATAGATGATGAAGGAGACTTGGAAGTTATTATTGATATCTCCTTACCCACAATATGTTGATGGCCGGAGCCTTAGTGAGGGCAAGAGAGGGTTCTTTGTTTTCCTTTGGTTTTCTTGTCAAGTTTGAGAGAGTGAAGCAGTGTGTATGGCTAGGGTGGGGAGAATGCTTTGGATAATCTATTTTATCTAAGTCCCCTAATCATCATTCCTAGGAGAGGATAGGTTAGGTTCTTAGGTTGAGTGTGTAGGTTAGGCAATTCTCTCACCCTGTCCAAGGTGTCACGCGCATGAGGAGGGGCTCTTGGATGTCCTACCTAGAAACAATACTCATTATCCACTTAGGGAGTGATGCGCATGGGGAGGGGGAATCCTTGTGTGTGGCGCCTAGGGTGGAGGTTTCATGAGGGGAGACCTTTGGATTCCCTACCTAGAAGCAATACTCCTCATTATTCCCTTAGGGAATGATGCGCATGGGGAGGGGGAAATCCTTGTGTGTGATACACTAAAGTGTGTAAAACAATCCTTCCTTTTTGGTTAATCATTTCGCCTAGGGGATTGGGGAAAGAGTGGTTCCACTTTCTAATCATAAATGGGAGGAAGTCTTTTGGGGCTTGTGACCTTTGGTATGTTTCTAGGGAGTTGGGGAAAGATTGGTTCCACTTTCTAGTAATAAATGGGAGGAAGTCTTTTGGGGGCTTGCGACCTTTGGTATGCGCCTAGGGAGTTGGGGAAAGATTGGTTCCACTTTCTAGTCATAAATGGGAGGAAGTCTTTGGGGGCTTGTGACCTTTGGTATGCTCCTAGGGAGAGGGAAAGGTTTATGATCCTTTAATGTATCATCTAAGGAGAAGAAAAGGCACTTGCCTTTTTGCTTCCACTTGGCCGTAGCTTTGTAATTGGGGAGCCATGTTTCATTTAATCCTTTGTTCTTATTGGTTGCATGTAGTGGCATCCATTCATTAATTGCCACGTCACCCCTTATAGGTTCATGGACTTGGGCTTATTGCATCACCAAGATGGTCCACGGATTGGGCTTCTTCATGGATTGAGTTTTCTTTGTATCTTTGGCCAAGCTCACTCTAGGTAATGGATACGGCCTTCTTGGTCTCTTGGGGTTGGATTTCCATGGACATTACTAAATGGGCCAAGTCTTATTCCTTTATATATTGGGTTCACCCAAGGTTGGGCTACTTATGTTTGTCATTGATTGTAGGCTTAGTCTAATATTATATAACTTCAAGAGTCATGTGTTTGGGCTGTTAAGGCCATTAGTTGTTGTGGGTTCAACCAATTAGGTTCTTGGGTTTGTAATTTGTTTAGCCATACTAGACTCGGGCTATTCATATATAATTATCATCAATTAATTTGTTCACATAAGATTTATTAATAATTGTGGCTACATAATTTAGGGTTATTACATACCCCCAGTTTGGTCCAGTGTTCAACAACCAAGTGCAGTGACGTTACTAGATCCAACTCTGAGTGGAGGCCCAAGACCAAGAACATCATCCCCTACCTCAACCGTGTGTGATTAATGCTTGATACAAATTGGTCAGCCCATATTGTATTTGGTCTGATCAGATGTGTTCCATGTAAGGGTTGCGCCTTTTTTGAGCGAGATTTGTCACATCTACTTTAGGCGTGACTGAGTATAATAGATCCGTAAATTGATTCAAAACTATTATCTATTTGTAATTAATTATTAAATAATAATATTTTGATTTTTTTCCCCATAATTGAACCATAAAATTCGTAAATTTATGTAAAATGATAGAGAAATAGACAAAAAGAAAGGGGGGAGGAAATAGATCGATTACTAGATTGAAATTCTTAAAGAAATGACATAAGGATTTGGGGAAAGAACTCTTCCTCTTGAGTTCCTTTGAAAGCGGTAATAATCGGAGAACTCAATTTCAATTTGAGATTACAAAACACAAGATTATTTCTGTGACACGGTAGATACATTTTCATCATCAACCACAAAGAAAGTACAAAACTAAGCAAATTGGTGGGAATTGATATTTAGAAAGAGAACCCCTAACTTAGAATAGGGAAAAAGGTAACAGCAGAGCAGCTGACATGAAGAAGAAACCTAAATCGAGAGAGCTATATTTTTTTTATACAAGTAGTAATTGAACATATAACCAAATACAACCTACAAAGTCCCTAATCAAATATATTTTAATTTTAGACAGGGCCAATTTTAGCCCATTCCAAATTATAATAAATTTTATAATTATATAATAAGTAAAATTTGTTAAAATTTAACCTGAGCCTAGGCACCCCTAGGTTGTATGTGTTTCCGCCACTGCAACGAGGTTAACTCAAGAATATGATTTAGAGATCAGGCGATATGTTTCTTGAAAATGGGACTTACATAAATATCTTTATGTGAATGTGTAAAAAAAATTCTGTAATAAATTGCAAAAATGTATTACAAAAAAATTATTTACATTCATATTTTTTATTTATATTCATAATACAACATTAATTTTTTTATAAAAATCAATTTGGAATTAAATATTTGTATAACCGTTGTCCATTTCATTTCACAATTATGTTAAGAATTTATAGTTTTAAATTCTTTAAAAATATATGTAATTATCTTCAATATTTCTTCATAACAAATTTCTTTTTCAAAAATTGTTATTGATGATAATTATGTTTGTAAAAAGTGATTTTATAAAAAAATTGAGATAATGATTTTTGTTTTCTTATATCACAAATTTCATTATGCTGTTCAAGGTGGTGATTACACTCCCTATTGATAACCACTTACTCTCCATGGTGATTTTTTTCTCGTTTTACGACTTTCAATACTTTCCTTTAGATTCATTTAAGGATTATATCTCTCTCGTATTAATGAACTTTCCCGCAGATCTAACATATAGGTGAGTCTATTTTTTCTCTCTACCTTATCTGTGGGCCACACTTGAATTTTATGCTTGTTAATGGATGATATTCTTCTCATATAGGAGAAATACGTTACCTTTTATTTAAATATTCCGTTATTTTTCCTTTCCTCAAAGTTATGTATTTACTAATTTACTTCTACGATTTTAAATACTAATTAAATTTTCTCCTGCTCTAAGTAATTACCATTGAATTGATTTGATGTTGATAATCATTATCTCAGAACGAAACTTTCCTTTTCCACTACATAGACCCTATAAGATGCAGCAACATGACCTAGAGGACAGACAAGAACAACTCCTGAATATTGTAGGTAGCAAATATCTATAGAAAATATGGTAGTGAAGGTGTATGGCCCAACCTATGCTTCCCCAAAACGGGTGATGGTGTGTCTGATTGAGAAGGAAATTGACTTTGAAACAGTACCTGTTGATCTCTTCAAGGGGGAACACAAAGATTCTGAGTTCCTCAAGTTGCAGGTTCAGTCTTTTTTTCTTTTTTTTCACTTGTTCTTTTGCTTTACAACACTTCTTACCTCACTTGTTTTTTAGATTTTTATTTTTATTTTATTTTATTTTCATTGCATACCTGTTTCTCATAAATCTACAGCCTTTTGGAGCGCTTCCAGTTATTCAAGATGGTGATTATACTCTCTATGGTTAGCCACTTAGCCCCTTTACTATTTTCTTGAATTGTTTTATCTTGTGCCATGTACTTAAGGATTTGTGATTTTGATATTTCTCCTTTTATATCATTCATTTTGATATGGGTGTTTCAAACTATAGATCAAGATGTTAGATTGAGTTGTGGGGTTAGGACTGGTTATCCTCATTGTTAAGATAATAATATAAATCACTAAAAAGGCCATCACCGAATAGTTAATTTGTTTGAGGTTTTGAATTGAAATAGTTATTTACACGGTATCAGAGCTACAATGACCATAACGTAATGAGTACGATCCTCACCTACCTCTACTTTCTAGTGAAATTAATTAAGCACAAGGTAAATGTGTGATATACACGTTTCAAACTCAAAGACTTTTGCGTAAGGGAGTGTGTTAGAAAATAATAAAAATCATTAAAAAAAAAACTCTTATTCAAGACATTAAGATCTTGAGTTGAATTGGTTCTTTATACTTATCGTGCATCTGTGGCTTCCACAATCATCATTCCTGTGTTTTATAAGAGGCAGACAGGATTATATTTTATTCCATTTTTTTAGATTGTCTTTTATTTAACAAAATAAAAGTTTGAGATAGAATTTATTGGCGTGATTGAATGAATGCCACTTCCACCATGAACCTGGATTAGTGAGGGTGGGGTAAGGATATTCCTTGTACATTGCCTCACCTTTATATCTTTGTAAAGAGATTTTTTTCTTAAATTCGCCTCACCAACTGGTGAGGGTAACATTGAGGACAATCCTTGTATGCAATCTTTTGTTTGTATATTTGCCAATAACCGTTTCACAAATTCAAAATCTTCCGTTGAATATCTTTACCAGAGCTGAGTCTCACCGTGCATGTGAAAGATTGAAGGCCAACATTCCCAGATTTCATTTCTTTTATTTTTTTTTTTGCTAATGTAGAATAGTATGTTAATTCTAATACACTTTGTTAAACCTTTTTTTTTGCAGAATCTCGTGCAATAATCAGATACTATGCAGAAAAGTATAAATCCCAAGGGACTGACTTGTTGGGGAAAACAATAGAAGAAAGGGGTCTTGTGGAACAATGGCTTGAAGTTGAAGCACATAACTTTCACCCACCAACCCTCAACTTAGTTAGGAATGTTCTGTTTGCCCCATTAAAGGGAATTCCCGCAGACCAAAAAGTGATTGAAGAGAGTGATGAAAAGCTTGGGAAGGTGCTGGATATTTATGAGGAGAGGCTGTCAAAGAGCAAGTACTTAGCAGGTGATTTCTTCAGCCTTGCTGATCTTAGCCATCTCGCATTTGGTCATTATTTGGTGAATCAAACTGGGAGAGGGAATTTGGTAAGAGAGAGGAAACATGTGAGTGCTTGGTGGAATGATATTAGTGGCAGACCATCATGGAAGAAGGTTCTTCACCTATACAAATACCCTGTCTAGATGTGCTTAGTTCTACTTGATATCTGGTTTGATGCAAGTGCCTTCAGAGTCATCTATTTTCTGCTTCAGAATAAAACTGGGCCTATCTGCATGATGCAGAACTCTAGTTTGTTTTCTAATTTGCTTTTGTTTTCTATACAAAAAGCTTAGTGTGAAAGGTAATCTTAAGAGCCTCCATTTTTAGTTTCTTCAATGTATCCACCAGCGATAGCTGGAGACTAATCTGCCAATAAAGCCTTTTAAATAATTTCCTGGGATATTTAGATCTAGAACTAAATAAGAGTTAGGATCAAATCATGATTGTCGCATTTTCATTTGTAACTGGAATTTTAAAACATTACTAGAATTGTCAATAATTTTATTTGAATTAGTAAATTTAAAAAAATAATTTAAAATTTAGTATTTGAGAATTAATATTCAGCTTGGAGATTTAATTATGAATAGAAAATAGTGGAAACTAAATCTCATATATATTGATAAAATTGTTATTCTAAAACTGATTGTGTAAGCTATTGATAAATTAAAAATATTTATTTTATTCCTTAAAAAAAATAAATAAAAATAAAGACATAAATGATATGAAAACAAAAGTAATAAATCAATTAAATTAAACATAAACATTTAAAAAGAAAATTAATCTTTCAAAAATAATTTTTGATACACAAAGGAAATTTTAGTTCCTAGATATTCTTTAGTTATTTTTTGAGTAAACTCAAGTATCCCACCAGATAAGATGAGACTGATCCCTTCGTGACTTGGAACAAGAAGATTTTCACTGCTATCCCCAAAATGTTTCTCATAGAAATTGAACTCATGACTTTATTAGCCATAAGGGCCTCTTTGGTGTGATATATAAGGTCTGATAGTATAAGCTTATACTATACGTTATGACATTTTTAGTTATTTTGTGTGATCATCGTATAGAATAAGCTTATATGGCATGATCCCTTTATACATCAAAATTATGTATAACTTAATCAGGCCTAGAGAGGTGGGATTAAGCCTAATAAGAGATTGATGTATTAACTAGTACAATTCTTAACAATTTATATATTATTTTAATATGAATATTAAAAAAAATAAATATATGATTTTTTAAATATCGGAGATTTTAATTTTTAGAAAAATTAATATGTTTTTTGGACACATTAATCAAAAGATTTCTATAAAAATTAATATTATATGACATATTTGGAAGAATTATATAAACTCTTTCTTAAAAGGTATTTTTGTCAAAAATATTTATTTTTATACTATCTAGTATTATACAGTGCAATACCAAACACTAGATAATATTATCTTATATAATATATTATCTTATGCAATTTTAGGTTTTTTGACCTTTTTACCCTTCATTAATTAATTAATAATCATTTTGTCACTCATTCAAAATTATCTACCAATCTTCCCCTCTTTAATCAATTAAGTTAAAGATTTAATCGATTAAATGGTCAAAACTAATAAAAATGGTTGACTTGAAGATTTAATCGATTAAATCTTCAACTTAATTGATTAAATCTTCAAAAAGAAACAAACCTCCATCCTTGAAGATTTAACAGTCTTTAAATACCTACCCCCATCCTTTGCTGGTTCAAACCTCCATCAAGAAATACCTGGATGTATCCCTCAGACTTCTCTGGTAATGCTTCTTTAATTCAAGTGCCAATCATCGAAAGATTAAATAAACCGTCAGATGTACCAAGTTGTCCTGTGTTCTCAAAGATAAAACAAAAACTATAAAGAAAATGATAATAATTTCGCTCACTTGGCTTCTTTCTAGATTCAACACAAGGTTTCCATCCATGCTTTTCCAGAGGTGTCCACATTTCAGAAAGCTGTGATGTGGGCTACACAAGGATGGAGGTTCGTTTCTTTTTGAAGAATTAATCGATTAAGTTGAAGATTTAATCGATTAAATCTTCAAATCAACCATTTTTATCAGTTTTGACCATTTAATCGATTAAATCTTTAACTTAATCGATTAAAGAGGGGCAGATTGGTAGATAGTTTTGAATGAGGGACAAAGTGGCTATTAATTAATTAATGAAAGGTAAAAAGGTCAAAAATCCTGCAATTTCATGCCAAATGTAACACCCCGTGTTAACCCGGTTTGTTAACATGTTATCGTATTAAGCCGCGCTTAATTAAAAATTGTGGAATATCTTTTTCTTTTCAATTATGATGTCATTATCATTACCAAGTTGAATTACTTAATTCATTTTCATAAAACATTTCCTGTATGTAAATTGCAAAATAGCTAACTGAAATACCTCATAATATAAATATAAAGTGAGTATCTAAGTTACGGGACTACAACACATAGCCCGGACAATATCCTGATACATTATTACCTAAAAGCATAAAGCCAAGTCAATGTGGCATGGACAATCCCCATGCTCACCAAATAAGGCAACAAAGCCCCAACAGCAGTCTCAACTCAAATATCATAATAATGATAGAAAACATAAACAGCATCCAAATCCAGTCATGTCAGACCCCAAATTACCTGGACCTAAAATAAGCGTCCCCAAACGTGGGGAGAGATCATATGCAATATAACAAAAATTTATCTATAAGTTCAAAATAGTGCAAGACAAGGGTGTGTTAATAAACTATTCTAATGATTAGGATCTTCCACAGTACCAGCCCTTGCTATACCCAAGCTCACTTACATATGCAATATAAGTTCAAAAGCATTTATTCAATATAAGTTCCAAAATAGTGCAATGCAACAGATAATCATGTCATGTGTGTTAATAAACTATTCTAATGATTAGAGAAAAGTGCAAGAATACGTCTATTACCCACACAGTTACAGAAGTCCAACTTCATTAAACTAGGGTCCACAAACCCATACATCAAATCTGTATGAATAGTACCTTACTGTTCATCGCAAATCCAGAATATCCGGATATTTATCGGGGGCATATCCGGATATCTCAAGACCCCATATCCGGATATCAATATCCGGATATTTTCCACCAAATATCCTGATATTACGCGACAGAATGCAGTTTCTGCATTTCGCGAAGATATCCTTCCAAGGTTGGATTTCTAACACTTCTAAACGTTAAAGCATGCATCTTTATGTCCTTTTATGTTATCTAACCTGTTGGTTACTTTTTTATCTTATTAGACATGCCAAGACTCCAACTTTAACCCATTAAACTCATGATCAAAGGTTGGTAACACTTACCTAAGCTTAAAACTCAGCAAGAAGGCTCTTGGAGCTCACCAAACAGCTCCAAAAATTCGCCTTAACAAGGTGCACGAAAGTAGCACCACAATGGTTAGTTCCTTCTCACCAAAGGTCACCACTTGGACCTCAAAATGCCATGATCATGGCTTACCAACACCCAAACAACCAAGGCAGCAACTAACCTCCCTCACACTGACCCTCTAACTCAGAAATGGCTTCCTGTCACCCTCACAATGTTGCTCACATGTGTTTACAAGAAGAAAGTATGAAGAAATCAAAGAAAAGAGGTGGCTTGGAGGTTTTCTCATGCAAAGGTGACCAAGGAAGAGAGGGTGGCTGCAGCTCTTCAGAAACCAACGTAGGAGGCACAAAAATCTGACCTAGAAGTGTGTGCCAAGCCTTTAAATAGGCCACTTAAGCCTTAATCATATTGTATTAATATTAATAGCTATGATTAGCATTTTGATCCCAAACTTTGGAATCTTAACCTACTCATTTTTCTAAGATTTTTAATATTTTTATTTTATTTTTCGGAGCACCTTTTTGGTACGTGCTTTTCCATATCCAGTATCTGTTCTTGCACCAGTTCTCATTATTTTGACCTGAAACTCGTTGTACAAGTCCTACATAATATTATAGTAATTATCATGTACTTATTATAATATTACGGGATACGTCACCGGTACGCATTTATACCGGGTAGCAGAATCGGTATCTGCACTTTTCTCCGCAAAGCGACTTTCAGCATTATTACTCACTTACTGTAATTATTAGAGCCTCATAATAATTATTAGGGTCAATTATGGGATTATTTCCTAATTCTTATATTTATTTAATTAATTACCTTAATTAGCGGTGCAGGTTCTTACATTCACCCCACCTTTTTAAGGATTTTGCCCTCAAAATCAGAAACATACCTGTCTCGAAACTCGGGGTACTGCCGGAGAAGCTCGTCCTCTCGCTCCCAAGTACACTCTTCAGGAGTACGTCCAGTCCACTGCACTTTGACCATCAGAATGGTCTTGCTCCTCAGCTGCTTCTCGCCTCGATCAAGAATCTTGAGTGGTCCGACGGGAGTCTTTAGGTTCTCCCAAACCTCCAGATCATCCGGTTGCACCACGTGCAAAGGATCCGCTATATGCTTCCGAAGCTGAGACACGTGAAACACGTCGTGGATGTTGGCCATGTTCGGAGGCAAGGCAAGCCGGGAGGCAACAGGTCCTACTCTACCAAGGATCTGGTATGGCCCAATAAACCGCGGGCTTAGCTTCCTCACTCCAAGGGCCCGACCAACACTGTGACAGGTGAAAGTCTCACAAATACGTGCTTATCCTCACTGAACTGCAGTGGATGATGCTTTACATAGTAGTAGCTATTTTGGCGATTCTGCGCCTGCTTCATCTTTTCACGAATCAACTAGATCTGCTGGGTAGTATCTTGGATAAAGTCCAACCCAAATAACTCTTTATCTCCAACCTCAGACCAGCAGGTAGGAGTCCTACACCTCCTACCATACAACGCCTCGTAGGGTGCCATGCCCAAGCTAGCATGGAAACTGTTGTTGTATGAGAATTCTACCAGTGGCAAGTACCTATCTCATGCTGAGCCCAGCTCCAAGGTGCAAGCCCTCAATATGTCCTCCAATGTCTGGATGGTCCGCTCAGTCTGTCCATCAGTCTGAGGGTGATAGGTTGTTCTCAGTCTCAACTGCGTACCAAAAGCCTCCTTCAGCGCCTCCCAGAACCGAGATGTGAACTTTGGGTCCCTATCATTGATGATACTCTCAGGCACCCCGTGAAGCCTCACGATCTCGCGATCGTACAGACGGGCCAACTGCTCCGTAGTGAAACTCACCTTCACTGGAAGAAAATGGGCAGACTTGGTCAATCTATCCACAATGACTCAGATAGAGTCAAAACCAGCCCGAGTCTTAGGCAATAACCACCACGACGTTCATGGAATAGTTGCCCACTTCCACTGCGGTACCTCAAGAGGTTGAAACTTGTCATCGGCTTCTGGTGTTCAATCTTCACCTTCAGGCATCGCAACAATGGACACTCATCAACAATGTCTTTCCTCATTTCAAGACACACTGTCCTGATTCTTCTCCAAAAGCTCATTCTTGACTTTCATAGTCTCGATCTCGAGAAGTGCACCCCCAAACAAAGAGGTCCCCGACAAAACTCGAAGTTCACAATGACATCAATAAGTCATCCGATTCTCTGGGATCATCAGTCACTCCCTCAATAGAGGTGACCTACCCCACAAACTCTAATTCACACAACAGTCGAGTGAGTTTGGTCCTATTCTATGACTCTAACTTCAACAAGACTTACAATTTATAATCAATATCCTCAATCTCTTGTCTTTAAGTTTTTATTAGTGTGATAAATTTTTTGTGTGATTTAGATGTTAGTTGTAGTTTAGAATTTGGATTTTAATTTTTCTTTTATGAAATTTCATGAGGATTTGACTGATCAGAATTTTAGATGATCGATCAAATTAAGGATATAATCTTATACCTTGCATGTTGAGAAATGAAATGATTGCATGACTCATTCAATGTGTAAGAGTAGAGAGATTAGTTTTGATGCATAGAGAGGAAGTCAAGCATGCACTCTGAACTATGAGGAAATTGAGCCTATACAGAAATTTTTTGTTCAGAGAGCATTTCACTGCATGAGTAACTCTAGAACTTGCCTTGTTTCTTGTTTGAAATGGCTGATGATGTATAGGGTAGAGGAATTCCCTTCTTGAACTAGAAAGTCAAATGGTCAACCCTTAAGTTCCTATTGCATGAACCTTTGAGCCTAGCCTGTTGTTAATGTACCCTCACATCTATTCCTTTAGACTGAAAAGTTCAGATAAGTGATAAGGGGTGGAGTGTTTTGTGGGAAGTAAGGTATCTTTGCAATAAGTGAATGTATAAGGTGTTTTGAAACATGAGGAAGAAGGAAAAGAAATAAAAAGAAAAAGAAGAAAAGGTTGTGGAACACAAAGTATTTGGAAGAGATAGAGGAAAGTGCTAAAAGACACAAAGTGTCTGAAAGAAAAAGAACATAAAGAAAGAAAATTTTTGTTAAAGACACAAAGTGTCAGGAAGAAAAGGAGGAAGAAGGTTCAAAGAAAAGAAAAAAAGAGACAATGAATGAAAAGGAAGAAAGATTGGGGAATAAGGAAGAAATTGATAAATATTGTGATTCCCTCTTATCTGAATCTGATTCATTTGATCTGAACTTTTCCTGCCACAGAAATCTTTACCTCTAGTCAAGCCAAACACCAAGCCTCATTGCCAACCATATTAAGACCTTTTTGATCTGCCTTATAGATCATTTGTACCATGAATAATGAGAAGATGGGCAAGCTTATGGTAGTTTGAGTGCAGTTAAAAATGAGTGACAAGTTGATCCCTAAACACTAGTGTGCAAGAGAGTTAAATTCTCACAATTTTTGAGAAGCTCCTAGTGAGGGAGTGTTGTTGTTTGGAAAGTCCTGTATGTAATCTGTACTAATATGTTGAAAAAGCACATATGATGCTGTGCAAGTCATAAGAAATAAGAGATTGCATGGTTGTAAGTTATATCAATGTGATCTTTTGTTGAATTAAGTCTATCCTCGTGAGTTTCATCTTAAGAATCTTGAATCCTTCTTTGTTGTAAGTTCATTACTGAGGACAACAATGTCCAAATCTGGGAATTGTGATAAACCCCTGGTTCATCAGGTTTTTCAGCATAAATTAGGATCAATTTGTGTGAATAATTGGATGAAAAGGAGGTTAATATCTTAGAAATCCCTCAAGTGCAAGTTCTGAAAGCTTTGTGAAAATTTACACTGTCTTGCAAGGAAAGGAAGCCCAAAAAGCATCAAAAGAAGGAAGAAGATTTTGGAGAAAGTGAGATTGCCTAAGTGTTGGGCGCTAAAAAAGCCACACAGACTGTTTTAGCGCGCTGCTGCAGATTGAAGGAGAAAGTTGCTGGTGCTGAGCGCTAAAACGTCCACACAGAACATTTTAGCGCGCTGCTGCAAATCAAGAGTGGAAGTCTCTGGAGCTCAGCGCTAAAATGCCTACACTGAGCGTTTTAGCGCGCTGATGTGGAAAAAGTCTTTGGTCTCCAACGCTAAAACGTTCAAATGAAGTGTTTTAGCCTTGGAGTCAGTTAAAAGCAGTTGGGAAGTTGCCAGCCATGGATGCTAAAACGCCCATCAAGACCGTTTTAGTGCCCAATGCAGTTAAAAGCAGTTGGTCACGCGTCAAGCATGGACGCTAAAACGCCCATTCAGACCGTTTTAGCGCCCATATTATTTTTCAGCAGAAATTGTAACACTATAAAAGGCAAAGGCCTTCACATTTTTAAATATCTCTCCCATCTCTCCACCATATCTCTTCCTCTCCTATATCAGATCTTCTGATCTGAATTCTTATTTTTATTTTCCAAATTCTTAGGAGTAGTGTTTCATTTGTAATTACAACTGGAGATTGAAGATGTACTACCATGATAATGGAGTTTGTTCTTTCTACTTCTCTTGTATTCATTTCAATTATGTTTAAGTAGAGTCCTTTGTAGTCTGATTCAATGGAACTCAAGTGTGTATTTATGAATGATTAATGTGATGTTATGTTTCTCTATTATGTGATTTGTATGAAGTTGTCTTGATCAATTCTTCTTGTTAATGGAATAATGTAGAACAGACATGTTTACATTGTTCTATAGTTGACAACTTCATCATTAGTGTTTTAGTAGTCAAGACATTGATGCTATGATACTAGTGTAATCTTAAGACCTTAGTGATTAATGCATGTATTATGAAAGGAATCACCAAGACATTGGGGTTTCTGATTAATGTGTCTATCAAAGGTAGTAAGACATTACATCTTGATGATAAGTAAAATGTTGATTAACATCACATAATAGAGAATTCATGATGGAAATTGGTTCATTCATAAGTTCATGCTTAAGGGAAATTGATAGCTGACTACTTGTTAATTTGAATTCATATCTTTTGTGTTTTGAACTTATTTAATTTTATGCAATCTAAATTTCTAGTGACAAGAAACCCATGCAATTCAAAACTCTTTGGTTGATTCAAATTAATAACATTTGGATAGTCAGTGCTTGACACAATTCCTCGTGGGAATGATCTTTACTTATCATTTTTATTACTTTTATGACTAGTGCACTTGCTAATCTAACAACACCTGTCTTGGCTGCTTTGGCTGAGATGCATGCGGCTCGACTAGCCGACCAAGAGGCCACGAGGTTGGCAAACCAGGCTATGCTGGATGCCATTAGAGAGGCGAACAGAAGAGCCACTGCGGATGTACTGGAGGAGAACCGGATGGCAAACATGACGATGATGAGAGTCTTGTTGGAGGAGCTGAGGGCTGGTCCTGCTGCTGCTGGCCAGTGTCCTCCACCACCTACACCGCCACCGCCGCCTCCACCTCCACCTAGTCATCAGGACGACACCTGTAACACCCCGTTCTAGAACCGGTTTGTTAACATTGACTTATGATATTAAGCGCAGTTACAATCACATTGGTGCAATTAAAATCCGGTTAAATTTTTCTTTTAAAGCAAGCCGAATTAAAATTACCCAATTGCGTGACCATAACCATAGTGCATTGCGGAATAACATACTTAAAGCTTAATACCATACTTTCATTTCATTTACTACGGTCTCCATTTGCCCATAATATTATAGGATTTTTCATTACTTACGCGTGGGTTCAAACCGCGCTCAAATCGGAGCACTGTAGCCCAAGTTATGAGGTTTTTACGAAATGGAATGCTGAATTTCCCAGGACCCCTACGCTTCAAGCGTGGATCCCACGCTTCGAGCGTGGACAGTCAGAAGGTGGGCGCTCCAAGCGTGGATCCCACGCTCCAAGCGTGGACATTCGGGAGCAAGCACCCAAGACAGGGCAGTTTGACCTACCTGTGGTGTTTTAACCATAACTTGAGTTATACTTATCCAAATTACACAATCTTGGTCTCTATGGAAAGCTAAGAAACATACCTACAACTTCCATCAAGACACAAGGATCCAAATCTATCGTATAGGATACGAAAATTGGACAACAAGACAGGGTATCTTTGTTTTGGATTGGTTTTCCAACCTAAAGGTCTTCTTTCACCTAATTTACATCATATAATCCTTTCAATACATGAATTCTAGTCTCTCTAGATACTCATATACAAGAGAAGCATACATATCATTTCATCATATATGCAAATACCCAATAATTACAACATAGCATGTCTACAAGTTTCAATTACAAATCATGGGACTTAGCTACAAAACACTATGATCACTCCTTGGCTCCCATCAACAAAAGAGATACCAAAAGCATGAGCATAGGCTAAGTCCTCCCAAATAAATATAGCATGCATATGACAATTGATTCTCATTTAGCAATCCTATACATGTGAACTACAAAACAACATGCTTAATCAAATGACACGATATCTTCATATGCCCAATCACTTCAAATATGGCCACTTGCCATCAGAGGCTCCTGCAGCATCCTTTCCTGAAAGGGGGTCCCCAACCACACGGGGTGAGATATACGAATATATCCAGTAAACCAGGGGTCCTTGGAGCATCTCTCCACCCCATAGTTCAATAACAGTGTAATAGCAATGACAATAATAATGCAGCAAATACATATTCATGCAAGTGTACAAAACATCTCCAGGAGAAATCCCTCGAGCTCTCGAGCTGTCCTAAGGATACTCAGATGCAAATAGTCCTACTGGCCAGCTAAACTACCAAGTATGATTTACGCATCGTCATGCTACATACCAACATAGGGAAACACCATCCTATGTCACACCAAAGCATGCAAATACATATAACGAAGCATTACACTATTTCATTGCATTTATATACAACAACACACCATTACCCGTTCAGGGCTTGGTGGAACAATAAAGGGAATTACACCCAAGGTCCGAAGGCTTACCTCAATGCTTCCAACTTAACCTTTGTTCTTCACCAATCTTCACCACACAACATTAACATCAAGGAGCTAACCGAGCTCCATAGCTTGCTCCAACGGTTGGTTACTCACGGTTGGTCCAAATGCCTCAATCCTAAGCATCACATGGACAATATCAACAATCAACCCAAACCAAACCATTGATTACACCAACAAGCCAAACCATAGTCAAATGCATAATTTTGTAATTTTCCAAACAAAATCATATGACTATATAAACTTATTTTCACCGATTAAATGTCATTCCTAGCATTTTTCTCAACATACTCTAGGCCTCAATCTTCCTAGAACATAGCCCATTTACTCACATAACCATAAGCCCCAAAACACTATTCATCCAAAACCTAAATCATGGATTCTTCATGAAAATAGAGTTTAAAGGATGAAATCTTACCACCAAGTGTTGCACAATCAAGGGGTGATGGTTCCTCAAGCTTCCATGGAGGTAGAAGCTCCTAAATCTCACAACTTCTCCAATGGGTCCAACTTTGGGAAGAAAAATCTCAACCTACACAACTCCCCACCAAGACCCAAGCTAGGATTGTGAAAGAGAGGAAGATTTGGAGTGGTTTAGGCTTTGGAATCAATCAAAACCATCAAGGTTTGATCACACTTAGGTTTTCCCCTTTCCTTTTTCTCTTCTTCTTCTTCTCCCTTCTTCTCTCTTCTTTCCCCTCTTTTTCTTCTTTCTCTTCTTTTTCTTCTTTCTACGCGGGTTGGGGAAGGGAAAAGGGTTCCTTTAAGTGGCTTCCCACTTAACACAGGTTAAGTGGGTATTAGTTCATCTATCTATTCAATTCCATAAATTACCAAACTTTACCCAAAAGTCTGGAATATTTTTCTAGGAATATTTCTACTTCCATTTTTATATTTTGGGTACTTTTGTCTACACCCATTTATACACCTTAATTTTCACAGAGTACACTTTTTACCTCAAAAGTGACCCCAATTAATTTGTTAGGGATTTTACTTATTTTTACTCACTAATACATGCTTAATTATCTAATCACATGTATTTTTCTAATTAATTATATTGGGCTATTATAAGGATCAGCTACATACTTTCTTAGCTGAGAAACATGGAATACATCATGTATATTGGATAGTTGAGGAGGTAAGGCAAGCTGGTAGGCAACCGGTCCTACCCTACGTAGAATATGATAGGGTCCAATAAATCTAGGACTCAGCTTCCTCACTCCCAGGGCTCGTCCCACACCTGTAACTGGTGATAAATTTAGAAACACATGATCTCCCTCCTCAAACTCTAGAGGCCGATGCTTGAGATCATAATAACTCTTCTGGCGATCTTGGGCCTTTTTCAGACGGTCCCTAATCATTTTGATCTGTTCAGTGGTCTCCTGAACAAAATCCAATCCAAATCGCTCTGAGTCTCCAACCTCTGCCCAGCAAGTAGGTGTCCTACACCTGCGACCATACAAGGCCTCGTAGGGAGCCATACCCAGACTAGCATGAAAACTATTATTATATGAAAACTCAACCAGTGGAAGGTATCGATCCCATGCCGTACCCTGCTCCAGAGTGCAAGCCCTCAACATATCCTCTAACGTCTGAATGGTCCTCTCAGTCTGACCATCCGTCTGTGGATGATAAGCAGTACTCAGTCTCAACCGAGTGCCAAGAGCCTCCTGCAATGCTCCCCAGAAGCGAGAAGTGAACTTCGGGTCCCGATCACTAACAATATTCTCAGGCACCCCATGAAGCCTCACAATCTCCTTCACATAGAGCCTGGCCAATTTCTCAGCAGAGAAATCTACCCGAACTGGTAAAAGTGTGCGGATTTTGTCAATCTATCCACAATTACCCAAATAGAATCATAACTAGCCTGTGTTCGCGGCAACCCCACTACGAAATCCATGGAGATACTCTCCCATTTCCATTCAGGAACATCCAGTGGTTGCAACATACCAGAAGGTTTTTGGTGCTCAATCTTGACCTTTTGACATACCAGACACTTGGAGACAAACTCTGCAATATCTTTCTTCATACCAGGCCACCAGAAATTAATCTTTAGGTCCTG